>CATIWO010052447.1:0-20677 GCA_949673435.1 Macaranga tanarius | reverse complement strand
CACACACACACACACACACACACACATATATATATATATATATATATATATATATATATATATATATATATATTTGAAAATAATTTAATTTTTTAATTTTTAATAAAAAATAAAGCAAAAGTAGAATTTCCCATAAATATTTGAAAAATTGTACAGTTACTTTATTTTTTATTTACTTTATATTCACTTTATTTTTATCACCATTGGATAAGAGTGTATAAAATCATCCAATAGTGGGTGTTAACAAAGTAAGTTTTACTTTGCAAAAAATAAAGTCACCGTAGACTACACCTAAATATTTTTAGCTCGGTTTAGATATCTTTTTAATTTTTTTCCTGTGAACACAAAATTCACAAAAAAAAAAAAGAAGTTATTGTTGAATAAATTATATTTTGATTTTTTATTTTAAAATTAAGGGTGAATTACTATTTACCTCATGTGGTTTGATATATTACACTATTTGGTCTCTGATATTTGAAAAAATATTTATTCATCCCTGACATTTATTTTTTTTAGCACTAATTAGTCCTTCTGTAGGGATGAAGTAGTATAATAAAAAGTAAATGTCAGAAATAAATAAATATTTTTTCAAATGTCAGAGATGAAGTAGTGTAATTTGACAAACCACATGAGATAATTCACCCTAAAATTAAATATTTTCCCTATCCAATTTTATTTTTTATTAATATTTTTGTTTTTGTTTTTGTTTTTATAAAGAGAAAGCATCTTAAGTCCTTTTTTAAATACAATAGGTTACTCTCTAAATTTTTTCTTTTTGAATGTATGATTTCAATTTCAGGTACAATATAATAAGACAGTTTTAAAAATGTATAAAGAATACCTTCCTATGTAAAAGAAGATGGCTATAAAATAAATTGGATAATTATATTTTTAATCCTAAAAAATTATATCTTTTTTACAGTTAAAAATCATAAATAATTTTTGACAATTAAGTTCTATAATTTTAAATTTTTTTATTAGTCTTATTTATCGGTCAAAGCAAATATAACTTCTAATATTAAACTTTTTATTTGCATTTCAATCCTAAAACTATAAAAATATCTTATTTTGATATTTTAAATAAATAATATGTTTTTATTTTATTTATAACTTATTTTATTATTTAATTTTCATAATAAATACATAATTCACTAAAATAATATAAAAAAAATTAAAAATAATATTTGGAAAAATTAAATCGAGAAAATTCCTAAAAAATAAAGTAGGTAAAATAAGCTAAAAGTTAAACACGAATTATATGACATAGAAATCTTTTTCTTTTTTTTTTGAAAGGTATCACATAGAAATCTTAGTTGGTGAAAAAAATCATTTTCTTTGATTTATTATATTAATAAGAAAAATATGTTCAGTTATTTGATTGAAGAGCTTTTTCAAGCTATTATATCCAACAATGTTTTTTTTAAGTGGTAGACAACAAAAACATTCCTCTGTATGAAGCAATTAGGAGTTTGAAGCTGCCATCAGACAACAAATTGCAAATTCCAAACGAAATGAACATTTTATTGACATATTATATATTATATGAAAAATTTGATTAGTCACTAAAACTTAAGAACATTAGCAAACTCTGAAACTAAATTAACAGGCACAAATTTAAGTATTCTCACTGCCCTACCAAAATTAAACTGGATGAAACAATCAAGCATGGCATCGAAGCTTTTGAAAGATGTCGTGAATGAGCCATCTTGCCATGTAGAAATAGGTCTTTTGTGTAGAATGTATTCCGTCCCAGCTCATGCGTTCTTGTGGTCTAGGACAAACTGGTACTCCAGGACCTCCACATATTCTTGCAAGGCTGAAGTCATAATCACCCCCACTCCCGCAGCAGGCCTTTTGCAACGATTTTGTATCAAATCTCAGCCTAGAAGCATTCTGCAAAATCCACCTATAAGCATTGTAGTAATCTCCATATAATATGCTCACATTCCCATGCTCCTTTTGCATTTCTGCAATGGCTTGTTGGAGGTGTTCGTTGTGATAAGTTGCGAGGTTGTTTAATCCCTTCAAGCAATGAAGCTCGTCGTAGGAGGTGGAACCATTTGTTTGGAATTCTGTAAGATATATTGGTAAACAACCAAATGGGAAATTACCAGGGACGACCACTCGAGTAGCACCGTAATCAATGACTTGAGTAACAGCATCCTTAATAGCTTGGACGACTGCTGGGACCATGGACTTGACTTCATCAAAGGTCTTGCCCTGAAACAAAGCATAGTTGTAGTCATTGCCTCCAATCTCTCCAACCATGAAGAGGGACTTGTTAAGTTTCTCAAGACCCTTATCTTTGAAATAGGTAGACATCCAGTTGAGTTGTGTGGTAAGAGAAGTGTTGGTAACAGGAGCAAATACCCCATAATCTCGACCTAAAACATCAACAGCCAAGGCAGTGCTGCCAGCAACTGCAAAGTTGACTCCGCCTTTATGGGTTGCATTGCGATTCAAGTAAGGATCAAGTAGTGGAACTCCAGCTGAGAGTGCGACATAGTCAATCATGAGCAAGCCATTAGAGCATCTACCCATAGATTTGTTAAAGAAATCCTGGCCATAAGGCAATCTACCAAAGAATGAAGAGGGTTGTTCTTGGATGAAATTACCAGTGTCCGATATGGAATCACCGAATTGGTAAATTGCATTAAAATTACAAGCCTTGAGGCGATGTGCATTAGATGCATGGGAAGAGAAAACAATTAGAAAAACAAAGCTAAGAAGAATTGAGGAAAAAACTTTGCAGTAAGGCATTGGTGTTGAAGAATAATTCCATTATTGGAGTAATGCATTTTATTTATTTATTTATTTATTTCTTTTATTCTGCACTCTGAAATTAATTGGCAGCCAACAGCAGTAATTAATGTTGCTCAGTCGGCATGTGCTGCAACAGATAATGGACCATATGATTATAGAATCTATTCTAAAGCCTTGTCATCTGGGGTTGCATATCATCCACGAAGTTCATCTCCAACTACTGTGACTGCTTGTGGTGGGAGCTTCAGAATTTTAGGTGAATTCACCTTCTTCATATTTTTATTTAAGTATATTGGTGTCAAAAATCACAACTTTTTCAACCATTGATAAATTTATACTAAATTTTAAAATTTGGCAAAACTAACGTAATTTGATTATTAAAAATTAGATCATTTTTATCCATTTGGTGGTTTCCATAAAAATTTATTAAATTAGGCAGAGCTAGCAAGTGACATTTTTTGTTTTTCTTGTATGTTTAAGTTTTAATAATAAAAATTTGTCTAACAGGCAGTATATAGTTACCTTGTGTTTTCTCTGGTGGTTTAAATCCAACAGTAGGACATGTAACTACTGAAGATTCCTAGTTTAGTTTGATAACTTAAAATACTTTTTTTAAAAGGACTGCACTAAATCGTCATTTGCTCATGGATAAGTGAATTATGATAATACAGGTATAAACATCAATGAAGATTTCCTCATGGGTATAAAGAAGAGTACAAAGCATGATAAATAGATTCATATTTTCTTTTACAAAAAGAAAGAACTGGTTGCTAGTGAGGGAGTAGCCAAATGGTAACTCCTTGGAAGTATTATGAGGTGTAAGGTTTAAATCCTGCCGTCGTTGATTTAAAAGAAAAAAAAAATTGCCCATTGTTGTGTAGTTCATCACTTAGATCGTATGACCTTATTAATCACAAAAAAAAAAAATGGTTATGAACTCTCGAAAGGTTCAAAACTAGGAATATTAAAAGAAAGAACCAGTTATCGACTCTCGAAAGGTTCAAAACTAGGTATATAATGAACAGGAACTAGCACTAGTAATGCAACAAACTGTTTTTTTATTTCCAGAACAGAGAAGATAGGGTGATTGCTGGACAATCCTACCAATTTGTAAGCAAGCATAAAAAAAAATAAAAATAAATAAAACATAACATAAGAAAAGTAAACCTACAAAAAGTTTATATGATAGCAATAAAAAAATGAAGAAAAGATCACATATAACATAACAAAATAAAACATCATGAATTATTTTCTTTTTTCAGAATAAAGAGCATGGTGTGATTGCTCAACAATCTCCTCAAAGAGAATCACAGATAAAGAAATGTAAACCAAAAAATTAAAGAGTTAATAAATTAAGCTGCAAAAGAACCTCTACGAACAAAAAAGAACGCTTACAATTTTGTGCGATTTTTTACATGTCAAAATTGAACCGAAATGCTACTAACATAGACACATCTCTGACCCTGTCCAAATTGGAGTCAAGAGCACCGATGCATTGTAGTTGCCAAAATATGTTAATGTGTTCCATAACAATCACAATCACAATGGAAAATTCTATGGTTACTTGGTTTTTTAGTTATTTTTATTTTACTTTATTTTTATCATCATATGAGGAGAGTGTATTTCATCATACAATTGTGATTATTGACAAAGTATATTTTACTTAACTTTTTCTACAAAAGAAAAAAAAAATCATAGATTTTAGTTCTTCTTTGGATTTTTTTTTTTGAAAGAAAAAGTGGCAACGGGCTTTTTGTCATTTTATGAAAAAAAACATATTCCCATTTTGTAGTAAAACTTAAAGTTATTACCAAAATATGGTGAAATTTTGAAAAAAAAAAAGATCAAAGGGCATTTCCACCAGTCAAACTGCCGGAATGCCATGAATATTAAAAAAAAATATCCTTTCCACCACTGTGAGTGGCAGGAAAAAAAAAAAAAAAAAAAAAAAAGTAAAAGTTTTACTGCCTCTTTGTAGAGGCATTTAGTTTGATAGATATAACAGCATTCCACCGGTTTAACTGGCGGAATGAGTTGATATTTTTTTTTCTATATAACACAATTATTTTACACATTACCATCCACATATCTATATTTCATTCGGCTATAATCAGTTTCTTCTTCCTATACTTCTTTTTCTTCTCTTCTCTTAACAATCTTCTTCTTTTTCTTCTAATTTTTCAATGTTTTTCAGTAACAATAGACTCTGCGAAAATAGGTATGTCTATTATTTTTTAATTTAATTTTTTTTTAATATTGTTAGTTTTAAAAATGAAAAACTATAGTTAAATAAATTTAGATAATTATGTACATTATTAAAAAAAATGACATTTTATAGATAAAATAAATTAAAATAGTAAATTATTATTCATAATTTTTTATAATGTTAGTTAAAATATAATTAAAATGTGAGTAGTTGATTATTAGAAAAAAAAATTATTTTTGGTTATATGTATATTGCTAATAGAAATTATAACATTTTATGGTTAAGAAAATATAATTGGTGAAGGAGTTTGTTATAAAAAATTTTATTAGAATAATTGTTAAAATATAATGAGAATTTAATTATGTAGCTGTAAATAACATTTATTTATTTAGTTATATATATGGGTGAAAGAAATGACATTTTTTGTTAAACTTAATTTAATTACTGAGTGTTAGATATTAAAATAATGTTATAATGTTAGTGAAAATATAATGATAATTTAATTAGATAGTTGTAAATAAAATTTTTTATTTAGATATATATGATGATAATAGAAAAATTAACAGTTTTTTTTGTTAAAATAAATTTAATTAGTGAGTTGTTAGTTATAAAAATGTTTTATAATCTTAGCTGAAATATAATGATAAGTTAATTAGGCAGTTAATTTGTTAGTTAATTTTTTATTTAGATATATATTGTTAATATAAAAAAGTTTGTATTTTATAGTTAAATTAATTGGTCTTTTTAGTGACTAGAGTAAAAGAAGTTAAATTATTGATCATAACTGTTATTCTGCTATTACAAGATAGTAGGAAGGTAAGCGTGATAATTTGAAGAGTGTACTTAGCGTAAAAGAGGTATGTTTTTATTTAATTATTGAAAATAATCAAATTATAATTAAATTTAATAAAATGTTATTTAATCATTGGTTTGTAATTTATGATACATTTGTTACTTAGTAATTTGATAGTGAAAATTAATAATATAAAATTGCAACATTGTTGAAATTATTGTACTCATTATATGGTGAAAAATTAGAAAAAATAATGTACATTAAAAAGGAATGTATAACATTCTAACAGTAGTTGTTTGTTAATTAAATACATAGAATAAATTAAAAAAAATGCTAATTTACATGTGTAGTATTAGGAAATTTGAGTTTGCGGAAGTGTGAGAGGATCAGAAATTATTTGAGATAATAAACAAACACAACACCAAAAATAAAGAAAATATAAAACACACACAAGAATTAACGTGGTTCAGCGTAAGCCTATGTCCACGGGCGAATGAGGAACAAATTTACCAATCAACCAAATATACAAGAAAATAGTATGGAGATAAATACTCAACCCTTAGCCCCAATTACACTTAATCGAGCTCTCTACTTGGCACATGTGTAGAACACAAGATATTTATGGTGTCTCTATATCTTAATACTCACATAACACATATACATGTTGCCCTATTTATAGAGGATATAAAATCCAAAGTACAACTTAATCAAGAATTCTCTTAAATATAGGAATCTCTTTGAAATAAGTGATAAGAATTTAATTCCAAATAAGAGTTTAATTCCTAAATAAGAGTTAAATCTTATTGGGAAAGGATTTTCTTGACTTAGCCACCAAGTATATGCCAAAATATCATTCCTATGTGTTGCACGGCTTCCAACACGACCGTATGCCAACCCGTGCAGCATTCTGAAAAAATACAGATTTCGACACAGCCTCGAACACACCTTGAGTCATGTCGTGTTTCAGGCCATGTCTGCCTCCAACATGAATATAAGGCTTAACAAGGTCCAAAAAACTCAAAATAATGATGTCATATGCTAAATTCAAGTCACATATTAATAAATCTCTACCTTGACTTAAATTTTCTTATATCAAATTTGCTCTACCTTCTCCACAAATGTCTCAAATATGAGAACACCAAAACAAGTTCAAGAGCCACTTGAACTTGCTCTTCCAAAATATCTTAGTTAATAAATCACCAAAATTGACTACAATACCTATCATGGTAGATCATTTCAACTCATACAATCTACCAATGCGTCTAGCACGCATCACCACAACGGCATCCATAACAATATCCAAAATCTCATCTCCGCCAACAAAACTATAACCATCAATTTCTAATGTGGATAACGAGATGAGATTCTTAGATATATCTGGAACATGTCTAACATCAACCAAAGTCCTCACTACACCATCATGTATTTTAATTATAACTGAACTAACACTAACAATCTTGTAAGGACAGTTGTTTTCTATTAACACAAAACCACTATTAACCAGGTCATATGTGGCAAACCAATATCTATTGAGACAAATGTGATAATCACAACCAGAATCAAATATCCACCCTTGCCCAAAATTAGTTAAATTTTCAGTCACAATGAGGACATTAACTTCAAACTCATCAATAAAGTTGGCTTTTGTGGATTCACCATGCTGATTCTTTTTCTTCAATTTCCAATAATCAGCCTTCAAATGCCCAATTTTCTTGCAATAATGACAGGTCTTCTTTTTGGTACCCGAACTGCTACCCGAATGTCTCACCAATAAAGAATTTTTAGTTGCTCTAGTATCTTGAACAAACTCCTTATCCATAAGCTCCTTTGAAAATAAAGTCGATTTAACATCCTCCACCTTCAACGTTTCCTTGGTATAAATTAGAGTATCTCTAAAATTCTTATACGAGGCAGAAAGAGAACGGAGCAATATAAGAGCCAAATCTTCTTCTTCATACTTAATCTCAAAATTTTCCAAGTCAATCATGATGGATGTAAATTCATCAATATAGGTTCTCAAGGAGGTACCTTCTACTATATTAAGTATATGCAAACGATGTTTCACAGCGAGTTTATTCGAGAGACTTTTCTTCAAAAACAGCTCCTCAAGCTTTACCCATAATGCTACAGCCGTTTTCTCATGAATAACTTCTCGCAACACCTTATTCGATAAACATAACTGAATGGTAGCCATAGCCCTTGCATCCAAAATCCTCCATCTTTTCTTTGGTCATTGTAGAAGCCAATTTCTCCTTCTATAACAAAGCTTTATGCATCCCATTGTGTGTTAAAAGGCCTCGCATCTTGATTTGCCATAAACTAAAGCTCATATTGCGATCCAATTTCTCTATCTCCAATTTTGATGTCGCCATAACGAAATCTCAAATAATTATAGACAGCACTGATACCACTTGTTAGGAATTTTGGATTTGTAGAAGCGTGAGAGGATCAGAAATTATTTGAAATAATAAACAAACATAACACCAAAAATACAAAAATACAAAATACACAAGAATTAATGTGGTTCGGCGTAAGCCTACGTCCATGGGCGAAGGAGGAACAAATTCACTAATCAAACCAAAGATACAAGAAAATAGTGTGGAGATAAACACTCAACCCTTAGCCTCAATTACACCCCAATCAAGCTCTCTAATTGGCACACATGCAAAACACAAGGTATTCACGGTGTCTCTATAACTTTTGACACTCACTCTGATACATATACATGTAGCCCTATTTATAGAGGATATAAAATCCAAAATCCAACTTAATCAAGGATTTTCTTTAATATATGAATCTCTTTAAAATAAGTGATAAGAATTTAATTCCAAATAAGAGTTTAATTCCTAAATAAGAGTCAAATCCAATTGGGAAAGGATTTCCTTGAGTTAGCCACCAAGTATATGCCAAAACATCAATCCTGTGCGTTGCACGGCTTCCATCATGCCGTGTTCCAACCCATGTTCAATTCTGGACAAAACGACATGTTTTAGCACGATTTGTGTCATGCCATGTTGCTGCCCGTATTCCCCTTTGAACATAATGACAGTCTTGAATACTCTTTGTGTCATGTCGTGTCATAAATTATGTCTGTCTTCAACATGAAAATACATAACCCAAACATATCCAAACGCTCAAATCAAAATGCTATAGGCTAAATTCAAGTCACATATTAACACTTTCCAATGTGAGACTCTCATCCAAATACTTCAACAATAAATAACTTGTTAAACCTGCCGTTGACTGTAATAGATGGCTCTCTCTCTCTCTCTCTCTCTATATATATATATATATATATATATATATATATATATATATATACACACAGCAACTGGCCAATTTACAGGAACATGCATGATCTAGATGCTTACAGCAAGTACGCTTCATTTTCGTGCGGGTTCATACCTCACTATTAGTCTATTACTACTACAAAAAAAAATGTGAGAATTGTTATCTCTTTGAACCAGGTATATGTATATATCATGTCATCATGACTTTTCCTCCCAAAACTTAGGTGTAAAATATGTCATATATATATACGTTTCACCAAAAATACTGATTAACTTGTAGAAGGTTAAATAGTTTAATGGTATTAGCTCCCATTAAAATATTAATAGATTAAGAATTCAATTCTCATTTTCTTTTTTTCTGATTTTTTTTTTAAAAACAAATATAAATTAAATCGGATATATATATATATATATATATATATATATATATAACTCTCGTAATCAGTTCATTTTTTGAACTTGTGGAGAAGAAAAGTTTATTTCTTTTATTTTGATAATTTTTATTGATTAAAAAATTAATTAACTTTTAATTAATATGAATGTCAGAATTATTAATTTATTACATCAGTTCAAAAAAGATCATAAGTATATAAATTAAATATCAATTATTGAATTTGATAAAAAAAAATTTTAATTCTATAAAAAATAAAAAATTAAGTATGCGGATTTTATTAAAGCTTAGTTTAATCATTTATTAGTTACTTAATAACAATTTAACAGAACGACAAGTGGTATAACTTATGAAAAATGTACAAGATAATTTTAAGTTATAAAAATAAAATGTGCATTAAATAATTTATTTTGATAAAAATAAAATAATAATCTGTGTAATAATTGCGAATATTTGTATATAGAATGCAAATATAAGTAAGTTATTTAATTTATTTTATTTTGTAAAAATTAAATTAAAAGAAATTATAATAGAATGATAAATTTTGAAAAAAAAAAAAGGCTGAATGCATAGTTTCACCCTTGAACTTTACACAATTAACCTCTAACACTCCTCAACTTTTATTATTCTCTATTCAAATTTTAAACTTTTATTTTGGACCTTTTTCACCTTTTTAATTTATACTTTTTAATTCCATTTAAAGCATACAATGTCAAAATGGATGAAATTTTGATTTTAAACATATAAAATGTTAAAATTAGCTTCAAATTTTTGAGAGGAAAAATTCATGATGATCACATGATATATATATACAAGTAAGATATATATATATATATATATATATACCCTTATTTTTTGGTGAAACATATAGATAAATAAGTTTTGAGAGGAAAAATTCATGATGATCACATGATATATATACAAGTAAGTACCTGGTTCAAAGAGATAACAATTCTCACATTTTTTTGAAGTAGTAATGGTGAGGCATTAACCCGCACGAAAATGAATCATACTTGCTGTAAGCATCTAGATCTGGTTCCTGTAAATTGCCTGCAGTTGCTACATATATTATATAGCCATCTATTACAGAAAATCAATTGCCAGTTTTGTTTAATTTATAATTTGCTCATACTAACTTTATTAATTGTGGAATATCAATCAAATAGTGAGGTTCAGGGCACACGCAACATTATTATAAATAGGATGCGTTGAAGGTGCCCATAATTTATGTAACAAAAAAATCGGACTCTGAACCTCCAACTGGACCGAAAAATTAAAAACACATAGTTGACACAATTTTTTTACAAGAAATTTATAGATTGAATGTGAAATAAAAGTATTTGTTTTTATTTCTCAATTTAAATTTGATGAGATTTCAATAATACTAGTTAACCATATATGAACATTTTAAATTTAATTCATAAATAAAAAGTATCAAATATACAGTGGTTTTGATTGACTTATTATAAAATTCTAAGCAAATAAACAAAACAAATTTTTATATATTAAAAATGTAAACTGATGTAATCTAAGAATATTGTGTTAATATAAAGAAATTTCTTACATAACATACATTATACTATGTATAGATGCTTAAAGCTTGTAATTTCCTTGTGCTGAATCAATTTCATCTACACCCTTACATTCCATTCTCGATGTGTTTTCTAATATTGAAGCATTCACTTTTTTTTTTTTTTTTTTTTGAGAAGGAAGTACATTTTAAAAACTTTATAATTTAAATCATTACACTTCATCTACACTCTTACATTCAATTCTCAATGTTTGTTTTATTATTGAAGCATTCACTTTTTATTTTTTGAGAAGGGAGTACATTTTGAACTTAATATTAATTTAAATCATTATAAACTGATTAATTAAGTTCAATATTTATTATTTTTAATCACATTTTGGCATTTAAGAAAATGGATAGACATGTGGAAGAGACACCTTAATTAATTACATTCAATTCCCAATGTATGCTTTATTATTGAAGCATTCACTTTTTTTTAGAAGGGAGTACATTTTGAACTTGATAATTTAAATCATTACACTTCTTCTACACTCTTATATTTGATTCATATGTAAACATTCACTTTTTTTTTTTTTTTTTTTTTTTTTTTGAGAAAGGAGTACATTTTGAATTTCACAATTAAAATCATCGCACTGATTAATTAAGTTCAATAATTATTATTCTTAATCACAAATTGGCATTTAAGAAAATGGATAGACTCGTGGATGAGACACCTTATTCAATCTTCTTTTGTAATTCCAGCAATACTTCTTACTTATTAGCGCACGAAAGGAATGAGCAAAAATTCGGCATAAAATAACTGTACAAAGAAGAAAAAAAGTTCAAATTATTAACTGGTTAAAAACATTAATCAATATGTATGAGTGGAAATGGATGGAATCAATGCTTGCCTTCCAAATGAACATGTAAAATTTAAGGGTAGCCTTATTGTTGGTGAGATCAATAGATAATGCTGTTCTCCATAAAATCAAAGCCAATGCACAATGCCCTGATATCTGCAGCAATATTATTTTAATTGTTGCAAAACCTTGTTAATTAACAAGAAATTAACTCTTCACTCAAAACAGTAAATAAGTACTATTAATTAATGGATTATAACAGTCACATAATAATAGTAACATTAATACATACTGTGATAAGCTTGCTTGGTAGAAAATTAGAAGAAGCTCCTACAGCCACAGCAACAGCGTACGCCAATAACAGCATCTTAACGCATAGCCAAAAGACCTTGCAACCCAAAAAAATAAATAAATAAATAACTAATTGATTCTTGTGGCAAGCAATAATTAATGGTAATATATAGTTAAGTGCGTAAGCGCAATCATTTGTTGGTTTACTCTTAGTTGATCGTTGTGGCAAGCAGTAATTAATAATATACATATATAGTTCAAGTGCATAATTATTTGTTGACTTACTCTCTCTCGGCCCAGGGTGACGCTCCATGTTTGAATTCCAAAGTCTTTATCCCCATCAGCATCAGGTATGTCCTATGCATTCAAAGTCCAAAAACTGATTAGAAAATGAGCAGCAATTGCAACTAATTATCGAACTAGTCGTAGCCCTGTAATTATCTAACCTTGATTATTGCAATCACAGTGGAGAGGACGCAAGTGAAAGCAATTGTGAACACCAACGATATGGGAATAGAGATTGGTTTGTCAAGAACATATTTCTGCATATAACAAGCAAAAAATATCTCTGATACTTTTCTCAGAAGGAAAGCTATGTGTGTATATATATATATATATATGGATGTATACGTGTATATATATATACATATACATAGAGGTATATACCTGCATGTGGATGAAGGTAGAGAGTGGAAAAATAAATGCCCTCGTAATCGTGATAGAAATTGCTGTGAGGAGAGGTTGTTTCTTCCATCTGAGATAAGGAAGCTACAGCACACGCAACACAAACGCAGTCAGCATGTGCGCATGTGTGATATGAACACATTCTATATATCAATATCGCTTTTTTGCCCTAGAATCAATGACAGATCTATAAACTCAGATGCTAAGATTTTATAATTTATATAAAAGTTTTTTAAAATATATTTATATAATATAGTGAGAGTTGTATGTATACAAATACAATAGTATAATAGTAAAATTGAATAAAATTATAGAATTATAATTAAAATAACATGAGTTTACTTGATTTTTTACCATTTAAATCTTACTTGATTTTGATTTTATAAATATTTTTATTCGTAAGTAATTTTAACTCGTAAGATCATAAAACTGTACGTATGAGTTAACTCGTGATTTTACCAACTAAGCTAGCTGATGCATATGTATGAAGCATGTATATAACTAAGGAACTTACATCAACGGAGTATGTAACTCCAAGCATACCAGGTACGATGACAGCAACAAGAATTGGTGGAGATTCAAACACGATTCCTATACCAATGCTCTGATAAACAAAGATTAATCAAAATAGCCATAAATATAAGGTAGATAAATGATGGAAATAGGGAGGACAGTACCACGCCGTGGCTCCCTTGTCTCCATGTGTATGTCTATGTATGTGTATATATATTATATAATAGGGTTAGGCTTGTATATCGGGTGGCGACAATTGCAGTCCGCAAGGAAAAAACATTGTAAAATTATTGTTTTTCCCCTAAGGGGGTAAAAAAAAACTTGGAAAAGGAAAATGAGATTTCATAGTCCCTTGACGGAACTGTTCCGAGATCCGAGACACTAATCATCTTTACCGATTTGCCCCTCATAGTATAAAAAGAGGTAAAAATTTTTTAAGGGTAAAAAAGTAATTTTACATGAAAATTACCTTTTTGATCCCCAAATAATCTGCCCCTGTAAAATGGGGGGACCAAAATGGTAATTGTCTCGGTCCGAGACTGTCTCGGACCGAGACACCTATCATCTTCCATATATATATATGTGTATATATATACTCTTACCATCAGTAAAGTTGACAAAACAATTGTGATTCCAGCATTCATTGAAAGGTCGCCAGAAGCAATTGGAAGAAAAGGTTTGTTCACCTAGTAACATTGAAAAATTAAAATGGTGCATCGAATCATATATTAATTTTTTGCATTAAATATTTAAAATTGTAAGCAAGTGAAATTTTCTTGCTTACCTTGTCTAATTCAACATCGTACAATTGATTCAATCCGGCCGCGAAAATGTTTATTAATACTATCGCTGCTAGTACCTAATATGCACGTCAAGCACTAAATTAAGTTTTTAATCTTTTTATTAATTTCTCATGATCAAATTAAGCTCATAATTACTAATTATACTCTTTGATAATACCTGGAGTTGTCCTAAAACAAATTTTGGGGACATATCATCCCTTGCTTCTATGGCAAGAAGCGTAATGGATGTTATTTGTATAAGCTGGTCACAACACCAAAATTGGAAAATTGATAATTTGATTAAATATATGTAATTATATAATTGCTATATAAATATATTTATAAAAAAATTACTCACTGTTCCAATCACAGTATAAGGTCGTGTAAAATTATAAAAAGTAGTCAAGTGCTTCTTGATTGAACTCCTCTTAGGCTCTGATGATACATTTCCATTCTGTAATTTAGCTGTTGGAACACCAAACTTAACTCTTAGTTTATGTCTATAAATCATATATATATATATATATATATATGTGTGTATATTATACATTTCCACTCGTGTAACATATACGTAAGAACCTTAGCTTAGCTTTGTTTGAAACAATCAATTAATAAAAATTGTGATTTTTTAGCAACGTAATGAGGTTCATATAAATATGAATTCGATCAGACCAAAATGATAGTGTAATTAATGTCAAAGAAATAAGAAATGAGGGGAAATTCATGAAGACATGAAAGATGTAAATAGAAATAGAACATATGTTACTTATATACGTACCACCTGGTTCAGAGATCTGGGCACTTTTTGTATTAGGACGTTGGCGGATATGGAGCATACTTTCTGTAGCCATATTGTTTTCTAAATATCCCAATTAGGCATATAGATGTGATTCAGCTAACTTGTATATATACAGGCAGGCCTCACAGAAGGTCAATGCCCAGGTAATTAAACCACTAAAATTTTAAATTGAAAAGTTGAATTCAAATGTAGAGTATGATTCCATATTAATTAATTGTTTCACATTAAAACAAAACTATAGTGAAGCACTACTAATGCATTTCACCTTCAGATTCTCTTAGCATTTGCGATACTTAATTATAGCAACAGCATAATTTTTTATAAGTTAGTTATAGACAGAGCTCTCTAATTGATATTTTTTAGTCTTTATTATAAAATTATATAATTTAATTATTTTCATAAAAAAAAAAAAGATCTTAATAATATTTTAGCTAGCATTTCCTCCACGCCGATATTTTTTTATGCAAAATATGCAATGTTGGGTATTTTTTTAATATGTGCATGTATGATCTGATATAATTTGTCCAATAAGTATCAAACAAATAAATTAATTTGTAAAGAAAATTTTAAAAAAACTAGACACGCATTTGATGTATCCAAGGTGTTCATTTGAATGGTTGGGTCGGTTTTGGGCTTTTTTATTGAACTGAATTAACCGAACCAACCAATATAAGAACTAAATTGAATCAACTTAAATAACCACAATGGATAATCAAAATTAATATTAAAAATTGAACTAACTGAACCAAAATAAATTTTTAAAAATATTAATTATTTTTATATTTTTTATAAATTATTATAATATTTTAAAAATAAAAAAATAAAATTTCAGTTTATTCTATTACTTTGGTTAATTAAATTTTTTAAATATAAAATCGAATCAAACCAAATTAATTTTTAATTTTTAATTTAGTTAGATTTTCAATTCGGTTAACTTGTATGGCTTACACATCCCTGGATGTACCTACCTTTTTTATTCATATCTATACATCATAGTCTAACTAGAGGAATATTATTGAAAAAATATAAAATATAAAATTTACCAGCCATTGAAAGTTTCTCATGTTTATAGAATGAAATGACAAAGAAATGAATACCCTTATTAAATAGCTTATTGCTCTTCGAAAAATCTTGTAAATAAAAAACCATAATATACACAAGTACGAAGTATTTGTCGTTGTTGAAAAAATGTTAAACTTAAAGAACCAACAAAATTAAAATATATCGAAGAAGTCTGACGACAAAATTTCGCACAAATCTCATATAATAATATTATATTTTCCGTGAGAATCGTACAGTTGAAGGATTCATTCAACATCTTCAATCAATGAAATAAAACGTATATAATCATCTCAATTTTCTTTATTCCCTATTCTATAATAACGGCTCCACGTCTACTTCTTTTAATTGGATGGACCAAATCTATATCTTTGACTGTTCATTAAAAAAATCACAAAAATCAATAAGATAAGATCATGAACTTTCAATGCACTGAAGTAACCAATATTAATATTAGGATCAACTGCTAGAAAATTATTCTCGCTTAATGTAATGTCTCGAGTTTGAGTTCTAATAAACGCAACCATATTAAATAATTATTAGAAAATTTTTACTGTTATTGTGATTTTATCCGGATCAAACTGAATTAATTAGAGTACAATAGACTCCGAATACCAATGATTTAAAAAAACAAAAAGAAAAAAGTAAGAAATTAATAGGTATAAACCTGGTTAAGTTTAGTTTAATTAGTTTTGACTCATTCATCGTAAATTCTTTTAATGGCGTAGCAAATAAGGTGTACGCAAAAGTACCCTGGAGGAGGAGGCGTGGGGATGGGGTTTTCTGGGGGTTTTGTCATCTGATTGCACTTACACAATATATTAATGTATACATGATCTGTGCACTTTCTTTTGGTGTATTAATTAATTTTGCTTCAATTAAAAAAATAGAAAATAGGCCGGCTAATTGAGTTATTATATTTATTCTGAAATCTGAAAAGATTGATTTTGTACTTATTTTGATTCTTTATTATTTTTATGTACCATTTTTTGAAACTTTATTTTTTTTTTTTTATTGAAACTTTATTTTATTTTTTGAAATATAATTATTGGTTTTATTCATCAAATACGTAAAGTATAAAAGCTTCTATTGATATAAATGAATAACAGATTAAAAATCGAAATTTCATATAATATATCCTTTATTTTTTATGGGAAAAAAATTTCATTGAAAATTAACATATAAAATACATAAAAATAACTTGAACAAGATAACTTATAGCATTCATTTCGAGATGAACCTTATTAGGTTAACCCAGTACAAAATCCTCATAACCCGACCCGATACAAAGAGAACACAAAGAACACCTACTGAACCATTACCAACTGAGGGATCCTATTGTTGAGGACCACTTTAAGTCTAACTGAGCCAGACTAATGATGGTAAATAATATAAAACACAAACTAGAAAGAAAAACTAAACAAAAACCAACAAAAGCATAAAAAACAACAGGAAAATCCATAGCCCTTTGCTGCCTATCCGGATCCTTTTGTCTTCATGAGCTCGGGTCTACCTGAAATGGAAGAAGACAGAGCCATATTTGATTGCGTTAGTCCAGAAGCAGAGGAAAATGGAGCAAATCCATAGCCATAACCACAAAAAATAGAGATCTAAAACCACAGCAAACCAACCACAAACAACATAAAATAATATAAGTATACAAAAACACAAGGAAAAAAGAAAGAGTTGGGTGGTTTTTGGTCTTAAAAGGACCAAAGAACCGAGAAATTATAGAGTGATCCAGGTCTTCCAACTCAGCAGACTGAGTTGGAAGACCAATCCAATAAAATCAAAACATTTGGATGAAGTGATAAAAATTTTAATAATAAATTAAAAAATAAATTCATATAAACATGGGTCACTAGTGAACTTATTTCAAAAAAAACTCTCTCACACTCTCCCATCTTAACTTTTTTTTTTTTTTACCACTTCATCCAAATGTTTTAATTTTATTGAATTGGTCTTCCAACTCATGAGAGTGAGTTGAAAAATTCAGATCACTCTAAAATTTCTCCAAAGAACCACCCAGATCCAAGCAAAAAGGAAGAAGAAAAAATGATGAACAGTTGCAAAGTTGAGAGAAAACAGGCTATCTTAAACCAATAGTTTATATTATTCTTTCTAAAACACAGTTTATCAATTATAACAAGAGTGTCGATATTTCAGAAGTGACTAGTTAAATAAAGAAAAGTACAGGTAAATAATATATAAAATTTAGTCATATATATACTTAATCGTATATACCCATCTATTATCAAAGGGTATTATCCCTTGTTTTTTTTTAAAAAAAAAAAAATATATTAATTATCCCTTATTTGGTAAAAATAAATTTCACAAAATTTTATAGAATTTATTTATAAATTCAAAAGTGCATATATATTTAATTCAAATAAAAATTTTATAAAATTTACTTTCAATTTCAATTTTTTGTTTTTGTGAAATTGCTTACTATTACACCAAATTCTAAAAACTTATTAAGATTTCTAAATTCATTTATACTCAATATATTTTATTAATAAAAATTTATTTACAAATGATTTTTATTGTAAAATGATTTTTTTTTGGAATTAAAACCAAACTAACTCTAGTTATAAATGAGCCTATTGGTGATGTAGTGCGAGAGTTGGGGTAAAAATGAGTCTAATAATAAATACATATGTGCAAAACACCTGATGTATAAATTCAAATTTATAGATTTATCATAAAATTTAATCATCTATCTACTTAGCCATATATACCCATCTATTATAAAAGGGTATTAGTTATAAATGAGCCTATTGGTTATATAATATGTGAGTTTGGGTAGCGGTACCGTACTAACTAAGATTAGGCACTTATAATTGATAAAAAAAAAATTAGGCACTCGTATTTTTTTTTTTCACATCGATATTTTTAACATTCGATAGTTATAAAATTAGATGAACCCGATATATGTATATATTTTCTTAAAATGTATAGTTGATGTAGATATTTTCAATATATATATATTATTTGAACTTGATGGCATTTTTTTTGACAAAATGTAGGAAAAATGTTTTTTCCCAGTGCAATTTTGGTCGTTGCAGTAGAACATGCACGTTCCCAAAGAAAAAAAAGCATTACCTCCATTGAGTATTTGAGTTCCATGATCCATCCTCTAATTATAATTGTCAGCGCGTAAAATCTATGACTAAATACTACACAATAATCAACTGTTTGAAATATTGCAAATTTGAATCCATTCTAACCATATATATATATATATACATACATGCATAATACATTTGTAGCTCCTGTACTTACTAGAATTGGTCAATTTGACACCTTAATTTATAATTTTGTCATTTCAACTCTTAAACTCACTATATTTTGTTTAAAATATACTAATCTAATGACATAATACATTTAACAAAACTTACTGAGTCAAGTTACTGAGTCACCATTGAAACAATATGGTGATCGGGTTGCTTTTGTTACTAGCAGTAGAAGAAGTTTTTTTTGTAACTAATTTAATCCTAGCTGGCAGCATGTAAATGGTAGAATAGAAATTTTAGATGGTCAATTAGTTACGATTGAACTTTGTATATATATAAGCTTTGGTTTTCAATAGAAAACACGTGAACCTCATTTTTCAATCACAGAGCTGTTATTTTTTTTATATAACATTTTGTCACTTTTTGTACTTTATCACTTTTTATTAGTTTGACACCTAAATTAAACTTTTATGATGTGACACATTCTGATTCGCTATATATATATATATATATATATATATATAATTTAAGTATTGATGGACTGTACAATAAAAGATAGTCAATAGCAGAGCTCGAATTTTGCATCTTATAATATTTTTACGATATCTTTAAATAAAAATTAGGTAAAATATAAAAATAACTTGGAGTAAAATAAAATATTCTTATGTAAGGAAACTTGGTTCATTTTAGTTTAGTTTTGACTCATTCATCATAAATTCTTTTAATGGCGACATGGCGTACCAGATCAGGTGTACGCAAATGCCTTGGATGGGATTTTATGGGGATTTTTTTGTTATCAGCTTGCATAATATATTAATGTATAAAGAATATTTAAAAAAATTTGTGTGCCTTTCTTTAGGCCCATTAATTAATTTTGCTTTTATAAAAAAAAGTAGAAAATAGGCCGGCTGATTGAATTATTATATTTAGAGATAAATGCACAGATAATATCTAAATTTTTTTACTTTTTGAACAATTTTTTTATACAATAAAATCTTTGAACCTGCTAAAAATTTCTAAAATGCTGTCTCTAGTAGATTTTACAAGTTAAAGTGTCTATATATCCTATTTTAAGCAGTAAATTGACTTAAATACTCTTCTTTTGTATTAAACTTTATTTTCTTTTTTATTCTAATAATTTTTATTTATCAAACTAAACAAGAAAAATTAAATATTATTTTTATTTTTTAATTTATTAATCATAGTGGTTGAATTTAATTTTTTATTCATGATTTTAGTCATTCTAAATTTTTATTCACTAAGAAAATTATTTTATTTTAATTATAATAAATAAAATTTTATTTATATTTTATTTCAGTTAAATTGTATTTTTTCCACTCTTTCAAATTTAATATTTATATTTTATTTTTCTATAATAATATTTCAATTTTATTTTTTATTTTACTTCATTTTATTAATATTCAGTATATTTTTTCAAATGTAATATATATGAATAAAAAAAATTACATTAAAAAAATTAAATCTAATTTAAAAAAGGCATTT
>CATIWO010052392.1:0-28358 GCA_949673435.1 Macaranga tanarius | reverse complement strand
TTAACTATGAACATTTATAGTATATGTACTAAATAAGTTTGTCACTCATATTATCAACTCTTGATAATAAACTCATTTAACATAATACTAAAGGTAAATATTCAAATAAATAAACACTTTATCTAAAAGAATATTTTATTGCCAAAGGGGTTAATATAGAATGTTTACACACAAAATGGCCCTAGGGCATATCTATACTAACAGGTGCATGGTAGAATTGAACCCCTAGAACATAGCTTATATGTTTTTATGCCTACTGAGGGTATAATGGTAGTAAATTTAGTAGTGAAAGCATGTTCTATATTAGTAGGTGGTGAGATTTTGTATGCAGACTTAGTTGTTCTTAAACTAGATGAGTTTGATGTCATCTTGGGTATGGATTGGTTAGCGAAGCATCATACAATTATGGATTGCTATACTAAAGAGGTAGTTATTGATGTTGAAGGGCAGAAAAAGATAGTGTTGGTGGGAGAGAGAAAGGTTATGCCTGCATGTT
Organism: Macaranga tanarius; assembly: GCA_949673435.1. Classification (NCBI taxonomy): domain Eukaryota; kingdom Viridiplantae; phylum Streptophyta; class Magnoliopsida; order Malpighiales; family Euphorbiaceae; genus Macaranga; species Macaranga tanarius. The sequence goes on along the minus strand of CATIWO010052392.1, from coordinate 27,862 downwards.
TAATTTCAGCGATGACAGCATTCCATTTGATTAGAGAAGGGTGTGAAGCTTACTTGGTAAATGTTATGGATACAACCCAAGTTAGTCCAGGGGTGAAGGATGTACTAGTAGTTAAAGATTTTCCTGATGTGTTTCTCGATGAATTGCTAGGATTACCTCCCTATCGGGAAATTGACTTTGAGATTGAGATAGTTCCAAGAGTGGCACAAATATCAATTGCTTTGTATAGAATAGCACTAATGGAGTTAAAAGAGTTGAAGAAGTAACTAGAAGAGTTGTTAGAGAAGGGCTTTATTCGACCAAGCATATCACCTTGGGGAGCTTCAGTTTTATATGTGAAGAAAAAGGATGGAAGCAGGAGATTGTGTATTGACTACCGGTAGTTAAACGAAATCATAGTGAAGAACAAGTATCCATTGCCGAGAATTAATGATTTGCTTGATCAGTTAAAAGATGCTACGGTATATTCTAATATAGATTTGAGATTGGAATATTGGCAACTTTGGATGGCAGAAACTTCAATTCCTAAGACCACATTTTGAATTAGATACGGGCATTATAAGTTTTAGTGATGCCTTTTGGGTTAACTAATGCACCGGCCCCATTCATATCATTGATGAACAAGACATTTCAGCAGTATTTGGATCAGTTTATGATTGTCTTCATTGACGATATTCTCATATATTCTACAAGTAAGGAAGTTCATGAACAGCATCTCCAAATAGCTTTGTAGATACTGAGGGAGCAATAGATGTATGCCAAATTCAACAAATGTGAGTTTTGGAAGGAAGAAATTGCATTTCTCGGACATATTGTCTCGAAGGAGGGAGTAAAACGCGACCAATCAAAGATTAAAGCCATTATGGAGTAGGAAGCACCTAAAAATATGACTGAGATTCAAAGTTATCTGGGATTGGCCGGATATTATCGAAGATTTGTACAAGATTTTTCTATTGTTGCAAGGCCTTTGACAAATCTATTGAAGAAAAGTGTACAATTCCGGTGGACCGAGACATGTCAAAGAAGCTTTGAGAAGTTAAAGGAAGCTTTGACTACCACTCCAGTACTTGCATTATCGATGCTTCTGGACAAGGATTAAGGTGTGTTCTTATGCAAAATAGGAAGGTGATTGCCTATGCTTCAAGGCAATTGCAAACTTATAAAGCTAATTACCCTACCTTTGACTTGGAGTTAGCCGCTATTGTCCATGCTTTGAAGATTTGGAGGCATTACTTATATGGAGAAATATTTTTAATTTTTACCGACCATAAGAGTTTAAAGTATGTTTCAACATAGAAAGAACTAAATTTGAGGCAACGAAGATGGATGGAGCTACTAAAAGATTATGATTGTACCATTGAGTACCATTCGGGAAAGGCGAATGTGGTAGCTGATGCTTTAAGTCAAAAAATAGTAGAGATTTTAGTGGAAACCATTTGCTATGAAAGGGAGAATCTTGTGGCATTACGAGCATTGAATATTAATCTTGATGTAGAGGAAGATCACTTGTTAGCGGTATTGTAAGTCAAGCCATCAATGGTGGATCAAATAAGAGAAGCTCAAATGGATAATGTGTATTTGAAGAGGATGAAAGAAAAAGTAGAAATCAGAGTCAACAGACAGTTTGCAATTAGAGAAGATGGCATGTTAGTGATCGACAACCGAGTATGTCTTCCAGATTTTGGAGAATTTCAAAAGCAGATTATGGATGAAGTATATACCGCTCCATATATGATGCATCCTGGAAGTATGAAGATGTACCGGGATTTAAAGCCTTTCTATTAGTGGCCAACAGGCGGAATATGTGGCAAGATGTTTAATGTGTTAATAAGTAAAAGCTAAGCATCAAGCACCGACAGGGAAATTACAATCATTGAAGATACCAGAATGGAAATAGGAGCGAATAACAATGGATTTTATAGTTGGATTTCCACGAACGTTTCAGAAACATAATGCGATATGGGTGATAGTTGATAGACTCACCAAATCCACACACTTTTTACCAATATAGTAGATGGATTTATTGGATAAGTTAGTAACTTTATACGTCTTTGAGATAGTAAGGTTGCATGGAGTGCCGTTGTCCATCATGTCGTATAGAGAACCGAGGTTTACATCATATTAGGTACTAAATTGCATTTTAGTACTGCATTTCATCCTCAAATGGATGGACAATCAGAAAGGACGATTCAGACCTTAGAAGATATGATAAGAGCTTGTGCTATGGAGTTCAAAAGCAATTAGGATGATCACTTACCATTGCTAGAATTTGCCTACAACAACAGTTTTTATTCTAGCATTGGAATGGCACCGTAGGAAGCTCTTTATGGAAGAAAGTATCGAAGTCCAATTTGTTAGGATTTTGAAGGCTTGAGACAAATTGAAGGACTAGACTTAATACAAGAAACTGTGGAAAAAGTTCAAGTGGTCAAGAAATGCTTGAAAGTGGCTCAAGATCATCAGAAAAGTTATGCGGATAAATATCATCGGGAAATGGAATACAATGTAGGAGAGAAAGTTTTCTTAAAACTATCGCCATGGAAGGAAATTTTACGGTTTGGCAAACATGGAAAATTAAGTCCAAGATATGTTGGACCGTATGAAATCCTTGAGAAGATTGGACCATTAGCTTATAGGTTGGCCTTTCCAAGAGAATTATCATCCATTCACGATGTATTTCATGTATCGATGCTATGGCGATATCGATCAGACTCGAGCCACATCATACAAGAGCCTCAGATCAAAATTTTAGAGAAGCTAACCTATATGGAAGAACCAATAGAGATACTTGATCGGAAGGTGAAACAACTGAGAAGTAAAGAGATTCTGATCGTGAAAGTAAAGTGGAGCCACCATTCATCAAAAGAAGCCACATGGGAGGTTGAAGAACAAATGAAACAGAAATATCTGCACTTGTTCTCAGAAGATGGTGAGTAAATTTTGAGGATGAAATTTTATTAAGAGGGGGAGAAATGTAACACCCGCCCTAAAACATATATAATTATGACGTATGTAATTTTATGTTATGCATAGTGCATAAAGGGACCCTACTAAAGTTGAATTTGTACATGAATGTAGAAAGGGACTAAAATGTAAGGTTAGTAGGGGTTTGATTAAAGCAATTATAAGTTTAAATACTAGTGGGAAGAGTAGTATTTCATTAAGGATCTAAGTGGATATTTGGCAATACAATATCACAAATTTAGCCTGATCTCTTTCTTCTCCAATGTAGCCATGCATATCCTTGTGTGTGAGTTTCTTTAGAAAAGTTTGTAAGTTGCACCAAAAATTCCTTTCGTAGAAACTAGGGATTTGGTGAGAAAGAGAGTTGACTTAGCTAAGGAATTGAGAGTTTATGTTGTAGATATCAACCTCCTAAGTGTAAGAATATCTCTTAGTAAGTGTAATTGTATTTTGGTTTGATTTTGGGTAGTTAATTTTTGTGCTCTATTTTGACTGACATTTTGACCTCTATAATTTGGCCATATCTTGAGCTATAGAGCTCTGATTTGAGTAAAGTTAGATTCTTTAAAAACTTCAGAGAGTCCTTTACATTTTCTATGATTTGAGTTTTAACTGAATTCGTTGTTAGAAGGGTCTAATAGAGTCGAACATTTCAGTGCTCACTAGATGCTTTATTTTTCTTGAATGGATTCTAAAATCCATAACTTATTCCACACTTATCCAAATTGAGTGATTCTAATTGGAATTGGAAGAAGGCTTAAAACCCAGGCTAAAATAGCAATTTGGGGGGGGGGGGGTTTAATTAGTGTGTGTATCTTTAGGTTATTTTGAATTGGAGCATTAAATTATACTTTGTGTGTTAGTATAAATTGTAATATTTTTTTGTTCGAATTAGTAAATAAATGGTGTAAGAAGTGGAAGAGGAAAAGTCCCTACTCAGTAAATGGGGGAAACTTTGCTTGTAAAGGAGTTGAAGCTTTAAGGTAAGTAATTGTTAATACAATGCTTACATATTTTAATTCTCATGTAATTATAATTATATTAATATGTGAAAACATATGTTGTGAATATTGGCACTTTGGGTGCAAAGCACTTAGGGTGGTATTGATTGTGAAATGATTAATGCATATGCATATTGAAAGATGTGAAGAAATGTGAGAAAATGTATGTGTGGAGATTGAGCTTCACGGCCTGAGACTGAGCTAGGCAGAGATTCTCAGGTGTGGCCATTCATGTAGTTATATAAATGTACACGTGTGAGATTTAAGATTGAGCTGGGTAGAGAGTCTCAGGAATGGCCACGGATATATGAAAAAAAAAGATGATAAAGAAAAAGTGAGGTTTATGTGAGAAACGTGAGTTGGGAACTCCGGCCAGGGGAAAAACTAACAAGCATAAACATACATCCATTGCATTATAATTGTATATATATTGTTAAATGTGGATTACGAATATAAATTGATTAAAATGATGTGATATGGTGTAATTGAGACACCTAAGGAGTATTGTTGGTATGGTTTTATAGTTGTAAATGCATTTGAATTATGCTTAAATGCATTAGTAAAATGTAATAATAGGCTGAGACACGGGCGTGTCCTAGACTGTGTGTCGAGAAATAGGTTGAGACACAGGCGTGTCTCGAGCCGTGTCTGAGAACACGATTTATTTTGAGTTAGAATATGGCCATGTGCAAATGTGAGATTTTAACCCGAGAGCAACACGAGTTGAGACACGGGCGTGTTTCGAACCATGTAGCAGGACACGGGTTGTTTGGGTTTAAGACATGGTCGTGTGCCAAATGAAAATTTTAAAATCGAGAGCTACACGGTCTAGTACACGAGCATGTACATGACCATGTATCAATTTATGGAATTGGGTGTTTTAGACGGAGAGGTACACGGTCTCATACACGGGCATGTACATGGACATGTATCAATTTCATAAATTGTACATTTTATGCTGAGACGCACACGGGCAATGACATGGGTGTGTTTAAAGCCGTGTGTGAGCGTGTGTTTGGGACAGAGGCAAACATGTATTGGAACATGGCCGTGTAGTCCATTTTCAACTATTTTTATTATATTTCCTTAATTAGTTCTTGAGAAGTTCTATATGAATCATTGTATTATTATTTACTTATTGAGTCGCAAGCTCATTCCTTTGTAATTATGGTTTTCAGGTGGTAATTAGCTTAGCTTGAAGTTTTGTTTTGGATAAAGCTTGAAGCTTGAGTAGTGGAGCTCAGGTGGGACAATTGCATGCTTGATGATCGACCTATCCATCCGCATGAGCATTTCATCATTTAGCATTTGAAATTTTATAATAAACTTATGTTATTTACAAAAACCTATGTAAATTTTATGTAACTTGTATAAACTTATGTTTTTATATATATATAAGTCATTTTTATGAAAAATTTTCTTACTCATATGTTGTTACATTGTTCTAGACACGTGTATGTGGTACTTGGAGGGTGCTACATATACGCTCCTACTTTTCATCTCTTTGGACTTAATCTCTACTCTCTTCTATATTTTTTTATTTTACTAAAGCTCTTTTGAGCTGTGTGACAGAAACCACTAGATACATCAAACATTCATTTTATTTTAGATCCATCGATGATATATACTCTATAATTCTTTTTTATATCTTCTCAAAAAATGATAATAGTCTTTTGAGATCAATAGATGTTACTTCATGCTTGTGCTCTGCATGTTATTATTTTTGAAATTCTTATGTAAAAACTTAAAATTTTTTTAAGATCTATTTTTTAAAAATTTCTTAAAGAAAAACTAAAATATTTTTTATATATAAAAAGCTTGTTTGAATATCTTGAAAAATTATTAAATTAAAACTATTTTTTTATTTCTATGATTACATTTAAATTAAAGATGATTTATTTTAAAAAATAATGTTAATTTTTTAAATCCATCGTTTTTTTTTATACTTGTAATTAATTTTTAAGATTTTAAGTAAAAACTTAATTTTTGGTAGATCTAACTATTTTTACGTCAATATTATTTGAAAATATTGAATTTTTTTTTCAATATGCTAAAAAAATGAAAACTTCTTTATGATTGTGACTATAATTTACAATTATTTTTTGGTATGCTTTTCTATGTGATAAAATTAGTGACCTATTGTATTTTTTTCAGAGTGTATATGTGCATAAAATGGTGGAAGAATATCCAAAATTAGTTTCAGTTACTGAATATGTTGGTGGAAGCTTCATAGTTGTGCCTATGCAAATTTTTTCTTAATTCCTCAATTAAGGTGTGCAAAATCCACTTGTACTGATTGAACCGACCTGAAAAAGGTATATTTATTACCCTTTTCTATGGTTTTATGAAATGAAAATAATGTTGATTTGATATTATATTTGTTAATGGTATAGATAGTTGTGTGTTTGTGTAGATGGCAACTACCATTGGCACTAGCAATAACATTACTACTGGTATCTTTAATGTGCCTAGAAATGAGGTGGAAACACAAAAAGAAAAAGAGAATGTACAACAGATACATAAAAAAACTGTTAAGCAACCAGAGCATGCAAAAAATAGAAAAAGAAACTAAGTCTAGAGCTATTATGTGGGAGCATTTTGAGCAAATTAAAGATGGCTCAGGGAAGCTAAATGTTTATATTGTGCTAAACTTTTTAATAGTCAACCCAAAAAATATAGAATCTCTTCCCTTAGAAATAATATTCTTTGTTATTTGAAAAACCCAAAAGATAGCAGACAATCATTACTAACACTTAAACCTACTGATGTTAAAGCTGAGAGTACTGAATCTCTAACCCTACTGATGTTAGAGATGGAGATGGGTACAGAATCTTTTGGGGTGATGGGTACTTAGGAATTTGATCAGAATTATTTAGAAAGGCACTTTTACAAATGGTCATAGTAGATGAACTGCCTTTGAAATTTGTTGAAGAAGAGGGATTTAAAAAGTTTATCAATGTTGCCTACCCTAAATTTAATATCCCATCTAGAAGGACTATATCTAAGGATTCCTTTGATTTTTTCTTAGATGAGAGCTTGAAATTGAAGAATTTCTTAAAACCCCATAGTTAAGGAGTTAGTTTCATTACTGATTCATGGACTTTAATTTAAAGAATCAAGTATATATGCATCACTGCACATTTCATAGATAATGAGTAGAAGCTACAAAAGAGAATCCTTTTATTTATGCCTATCACTTCACATAGGAGTGAATACATAGCTAAGGCTTTAGAAATTTGTTTGCTAGATTGGGAGATTAAAAATGTAATCATTGTCATAGTAGATAATGCCTCTTTTAATGACACTGCATTAATTTATTTCAAAAACATAAAATTGATGAGTTGGGGTAGAAGCCCTATTAGAAGTAAGTATGTACATACGAGATGTATTGCACACATAGTGAACTTAGTTGTAAATGAAATGTTGAAAGATGTTTCTATTTCAGTTAAAAGAGTTAGAGAAATTATTAAATACATAAGAAATTCACCAACTAAATTGAGAAAGGTTAAAGAATATAATGATTTAATTGGCATTGATAGTAAGTCCTCCTTATCACTAGATATGCTAACTAGGTGGAATTCAACCTATGTGATGTTGAAAAATGCATGCATGTTTGAAAAATCATTTGAAAAATTTAAAGAACAAGAAAATTCATTTAGGTCAGACTTAGGTGAAGTACCGGACTACTTTGATTGGTAAGTTGTGAACAAATTGGTGGAATTATTGCAACATTTTTATGACATGACCATGAGAATCTTTGATTCTCATTATATGACTTCAAATTCATTTTTAGTGAAATTTCTAATCTTCATTGCATATTGAATGATGGAAGGAATCTGTTGATAATTATGTTATGTTAATAGGCATAAATATGAAAGCTAAATTTGATAAGTACTAGGGGATCCTAAAAAAAAGATATTTTTTTTATATTTTTTTGCTAACATATTGGATCCCAGAGATAAGTTAGAATATATGGAGTTTTCATTAGGTCAAATGTACGATGAATTAAAAGGTTCCAGCTTATTCTCTTTAGTGAATTTATCTTTATTTAAGTTGTTTGATGAATATGTTGCTTTATATAATACGTTAATGTGAGTGAAAGTCAGTCACAAAGTAGCCTCTTGCTTGAGAGCAGTCAATTTGATTCTATGCCTAATCTATCATTTGAAAAATCAATGTTAGTGTTAAAAGCTAAGTTTAAGAAGCATAAGATGGACACTAGTGTTAATGGAAGCAAAAGATCTAAATTAGATATGTACTTGAATGAGGCAATTATAAAGGAGGAAGGGAATTTTGATGTGCTGAGGTGGTGGACACTGAATTTAGAGAGATTTCCAACATTCTTTTGATTGGCTCTTGATGTGTTGACTGTCCTAATCTCCACTATTGCTTCTGAAGCTACTTTTAGCACCGACAGAAGAGTCCCAGATATATTTTAGGAGTCCATTGACTCATTAAATGGTAGAAGCATTAATTTGCACCAAAGATTGGCTACGAATAGGCTATTAAGGAGGTTGAAAACTTTGAAAAGGGTAATGCTATTTCAAATGATTTTTTATTTGTATCATTTGAATAATACTAATTAATTGTATATAATTAAATTTTTTATGCAATCTGATTATAGTTTTTTATACACTCAGTAAATTAGTCCATCATTCACTTAATTTTTATTATGTTTAATGTGCATATTTTTTCCTCTTTGTGACTTTTATTATGATCAATCACTCATATTTATTGTTCTTATATTGTATTAGCAACTTAGCTATGTGCCTCTTTTATTTATTTGGTACTTGTGTTGGTTTATTGGACCAGCTTTAAGTGTATATTATGTTGTTATTGCACTATTTGTTTGTCATTTATTTGGCTGTGATGAAGTTTCCTCCTTTTATTTTCTATTTTGTAAAGGAATTATTAGTTGTGTTTCTTTGGTGACTAAGTTTTGTTTTTTCCAGAAATATAGTTGTCTTCTTTATGTGACTTGAAAATAGTTTTATGAGCTTCTTTTTAAATCTCTATTGTTTATCTTTACTTCCTTATTTTATATTCTTATGCGGCTTTATAATTGTAAAGGAATTACTGACTTTGTTATTGTAGAATATACTTACTGAGATACTTGCCTTACTGCCTAATATGCCTTATGTTCTTTAATACTTTCAGACTATTATTCTTGAATGTGTTTCCATTACTTGTGACCTATACACTACTTTTGCAGGGAGTATCCAATTCAAACTTTTATTTATATGTGTTTTCTATTTGAATTTTGAGGCAGTGATGATGTTTCCACCTGTTGTTGTCTGAATCAATAGTTGAATGATTTTGCTTAAGTTTCTGGGTTTGATGGCATTTTTACTAATGCTGCCCCAAGAAATGAGGCTTTATTTTGCTTATAATTTGACAAATGAAAATTCTAGACTCAAAATTATTTTATTTTCATTGTAGTCTACTGAAATTTAGAATTGATTTTTCTTTCATTTGAATATGCAGATTCTCTTTTTCTTGGAAATGGAAGGCCTTGTTTTTTGTGGCTCTTTTTTGGTAAACTACTGACAATTCTAATTTTTGAATTGTGAATAGTTTAGCTTTTTTTTTTTGGTAAAGATTTACAATTGTAAAGATAGAAGCCCAGATATAAGTAAAAACAAAACAAGGTATTTGTAATGGGCCATATTTGTTTTAGTAAGAACCTTAGGTTTTGTCAAACAATTATGGGCTAGGCCCAACTTTTTATAAAATTTATTGAAGTTTTTTTTGTATTATAGCCTATATTGACAAGCTTGATGAAATAGCCTAATTTGATTAATTGAACTGATTAACCTAAATTTGTTACCCACCCGAACCGTCGGTTTCACCATTAAATTCATGTGGTTCAATTGATATTTATTGCAACCAAAAATTGATTACTTTAACATACTATGCCCCCGAACTAAACTAAACTACCTGTTGCATACCCTTACTTGTATTTATAGTTAGAGAGTGAAAAATAAGGATAAATTGTACAAATGGTGTGTGAACTTTTCAATTTTTGCTATTTTGGTGGTCAGACCTTTTTTTGCAATTGAGTGTTTGAACTCAGTATTTTTGTATCATTTAAGTGGTTCTGACCGATTAAGGTGGCCGGAATGTACAATCAGCAAGTGTGGGATCTACTTTGACCATTAAAATAGTAAAATTTAAAAAGTTTGACCACCAAAATAGTAAAAATTAAAAAGTTCACACACTATTTATGCAATTTATCCCATAAGTTTATACTGATGTGGAGAGCTGCACGGTGTGCGAACTTTTTAATTTTTTCTATTTTGGTGGTCGAACTTTTTAATTTTTGCTATTTTGGTGGTCAAGCTTTTTCATTTTTGCTATTTTGGTGGTCAAAGTGGGTTCCACACTTGCTGATTATATATTCCGGCCACTTTAATTGGTCAGAACCACTTAAATGATATAAAAATACTAAGTTCAAACACTCAATTGCAACAAAAAAAAATTTCGACCACCAAAATAGCAAAATTTGAAAAGTTCACACACCATTTGTGCAATTCTTCCCAAAAAAATAATTATTAGAGTATTACAAGATCGTCCCAAACTTTCTTCTTCATTAATGAAAACTTTACTTTTTATAGAGAAAGTGTTGACCCTTTGCGTGGTCAATGCATTGATCAATCTTAAAATAACCTTAGTTTTAACTTTAATAGTTAATTTTGGTTGCTAACTTATGTCTTTGAGTGTAATTATAAGTTAGGTCAAAGCCATGCCCATTGAACGGAGTTTTGGAAGTAAAGAATTAAGTTTTAGAAGTTTGTAGTGCCCCCTCACGAGTGTCTTAATGACCATAAGGAGCACCTATGATCAAAAGCTAAATTGGAGTGAAAAATGGCAAAATTTTAGTGTTGCTCATGGTCCCTGCTTATGACCATGAGCAAAATAGTAACTATGTTCACAATCATGAGTGGTGTCAGCCATGACTTTGCAACTTCTATAATGGCTATTTTAAAGCTCCAACGGCTATAATTTTAACACTCACAATCGTGACACCTCTCCTCACGATCATAAGTGTTAAAATTACTGTGAAAAATAAAAGAAATATTAAATAAAGATAGAGGAATTTGAGGACAAATTTAGAGGACTCAAATAACTAATTTTTGACCATCCACAAGAAATACAAGCTTAAAACTTCATTTAAAGAGTTAGAGAGTTAGTGAATTAAATTGATTATGTAAATTCATTGAGTTAAACTTTATTTTTTACACATTTCTTCTTTGAATATTATTTGTTTGTAAATAAATTCTTATTGCATTTAAAATTACCCTTCTATAGAGAGTTGAGTTAATGATTAGTTGATAGGATTCTCTTTTCTACTCTTTATTGTAGTTAAGAAGTGGGTAGTGAGGATGAATCAACATTAGGTTGGTATTGTTCCTTGTAAAAATACTTTAATTGTAAAAGTTTAGGTGTGAGCCTTGAAAACACTTGGGAAAGTTTAAGTGAGAGCCTTAAAAACACTTAGGAACGTTTAAGTATGAGACTTGAAAATACTTGGGAATAGGTTTAAATGTGAGCCTAAAAAACACTTGGTAAAATGTTTGTGTTGAGCTTAGAAAAACACATTGATTGTAAGGTTGGCATTAAGCCTTAAAAATACCTTATTATAACAATATTGTTAATAAGATTAATGTGGGATTAATAATCCTAACTTAGGAATAAGTTAGGTAGAGGAGTAAAATTAGTTTAGAATCTGAACCTCTATAAATTCTTGTGTGATTTTATTACTTTTATTGTTCTTGCTCTTTTCTATTTCATTGTTGTTGTTTTTTATTGAGTTTCGTAAGTTCTTTATTTAATCCTTTCAAATTTGCTCTTGATTTTTAATTTTTATCTAAATCACTCATTAGCCCTATTCACCCTTCTTATAGTGCAATTTTAAATTGGTATCAGATATTGGGTTCTAGGTACTTAGTTGCTAGAATTCAAGATCATGAGGAGTGAATTTCATCCTTTTCAAACCTACAGACCCTTTTTTTATATGGTAGTGACTATCCTTTTAAGAAATAAAAAATAGAGCTTTATCTTAATAATGATCCCATTAGATTATGGGATGTGATCTTAGATGGGTAGAACCCTCATATACAACTGGTGGAAGGCATCCAAGTTCTAAAGGAAAGAAAGGAGTGGTCTCTATAAAAAAAAAAGAGCAGAACCATAAGAATAAAAAAGTTATTCAATTCTTATTGCTTCTATGTCAAGAGAGGAAGGAGGCAAAATTCAACACTGTATTTTGGCCAAGGAGATATAAAAAACCTTGGAAAACCACTATAAAGGCAACATTCAAGTTAGATCAAAGAAGATTCAACTCCATGTCTATGCGTATGAACTCTTTAAGATGAATCCTCAAAAAAGCATCACCGAAATGACAAATGGATTATATGCCTTCTTAACAACCTTGAGAAAGTTGGGCAAGCACTATTCAAAAGAAGAGATCAACACCAAAATCCTAAGAGTGCTTCCCAAGAAGGATTGGAAGTCAAGAGTGACTTCAATTAAAGAATCTCATGACCTTTTTAAGCTTTCAACTGATATTCTTATTAGTAAGCTTCTCACTCATGAGTTTATCTTAAGGCAAAGGGAAAAGGGACAACAAGGCAAAGAGGAAAAGAAAAAGAGTCTTGCATTCAAAGCATAACAAAACTCAAGTAATGAAGATGACCTTGAAGATTCAAATGAAGACGATGAGGAGATTGCATCATTCACAAGAAGCTTCATGGAGTACTTAAAAAGGAAAAACTTGAGCAAACACAAAGAATCCAAGAGAGGTGGCTCTAAGAAAACTAAAAAAGTCATATACTTTAAGTGCAAAAGGCTTGAAACATTCAAGATGAATGTCCCAAGCTCAAGCATAAAAATAAATGAGCAAAGGAAATAAGAAATGCTTTTAAGACCATATGAGATGACTCATCTAAATCCAAGATGGAGGAGGAGTAACAAAGTGTAATCAAACTTATCTAATTCCTTAGAGCATAAAAATGAGGTATTTCACTTATCTAATTCCTAGTATGATGACTTTTATGACAATGATTATGATGATGAGATTGATGATGATGAGGAACTTGAGCTCTATATTGAGTAAATTGGTTTTAAAATATCAAAAATTACTTTTTTATAAAAATGTTTTATTAAAAGGAGTTTTCAAGATTATCCAAAAGTTTTGAGGATTTGAAATAAAAGTTTTCAAAAATAAATTCCTTAAATGAATAACTCTCTAATGATTTAAAAGCTTTTAGTTCTTTAAAAATGAATTTGATAGAATTAAGAAAGAAAATGAGATACTTTCAAAAAAGATATTAGAGTTGAAAAATTCCATTTCTAAATTTCATAAAAGGAAAGAGACACGTGATAATCTTTTAGATTCTTAAAAGTCTTATAGTGATAAGTTTGGATTAGGGTCTTATAATGGCACTTCTATATCATAAAGTCCTCCTAGATTTATTAAAAATACTCTTACTTCATCTTCCATTCCTTGTGAGAGCTTTATAGCTTAAGATTTTAAGACCAAAAGTCTTAAGAATCTAAGTGCTAAGGGAAAGCTTTCTAAGGCTAAAACCTTTAAGGCTCATAGTTTCAAAGCTAAGGCTAAGAAACACCAACCTCATCATGCATTCATGTATCATAATAAAAGGCATACACTTATGCACTTTAGGCCCTAAAAACTCATGTATTATTGTGATTATAAATTTCATGCTCATCCTAGACCATTTGTATCTAGAAAAGCCACTAACCATTTTAGCTATAAAATATTTTCAAAAGTTGGTAAGCAAAATAGATTTGCTAAAATTAAATACTTTTATTGCATGAAATTAGGACACACTAACAATGTGTATAACTATAAAACGAACTTCACCTTAACCTCATACCCAAAGACTATTTTAAGACAAACAAGCTACAACCAATTAAGGTTTAGGATCCAAAAGGTGTTTGATCTTGTATTCTGTCAGAGTGGTTGAAGTTAACTATATGCTAATTAATTATAAGTTAATAAAACCATTTTACTTGATTTTTCATTAAATATGCATATATCAAATTGTCCAAAGAGAATTTAACCCTTTGCATTATCAAAATGATTCTAAAAAATTGCATAATTTTGGTATACTATTTTTCATTATTTTTCATTTGGTATCCCTTATTTGGCATCATGTTTCATTTAGTATGCCTTATGCTTTAAAAGTCCTCTTTGGACTATATATTGAGAATCATTACTGCTATTGGTAATGCTTTAATATATATTATGCTTAGCTTAAGTTTCTATTTTCAATTGGAAATATGACTGACTTTTCTTCTAATTTTAAATTGGGTATCAATTGGCATAATCCCTTTTTTACTTGGTTCACTTATTTTTCAATTGGTATCCTTATTTTTTATTTGGTATTTAATTATCCATTACATTTTTTAGTTGTTATATTTGTTCCCAATTGATATCATTCTTTTCTCAATTGGTATCGTTATTATTCATTAGGTATCATTCCTTTTATTTTATTTATTTTTCATATTTCATTCGGTATCTTTTTATAGGCAGAGGGGTTTAGCACGCTCCCAAGTGTTTGGCGACCATGGCATTGTGTGGGCTCAGGGCCCGCTAGGAATACAATCATAAGCCTTTTAGGCCTAGATTGGATAAGGGAGTCACCCGGGGTGAAATCCGGGACACTTATATAGCAATTGGATCCCATTGAGGGGCCTAGTGTTAGTGTAGATGTGCCCTAGGGTCATTCTTAGATGTAGATATTGTATATTTATCCTTATGGCAATGAAATATTCATTTAAATTAAGTATTAAGTTTATTTGAATATTTACTCTTGGTAATATGTTAAAAGAGTTTATTATACAAAGTTGATAATATGAGTGACAAACTTATTTAGTACATATACTATAAATGTTCATAGTCGTTGGTTTAATATGAGGGTAGTATTAATCCCTAAACTATCACCTCTGTCTATTTTCCTTGATTGGTATATGATATCGATAGTGGGAGGTAGTGAGTCTCATGCTACTTGATATGAGACATCAGAATAGACATATGGATACTCATGTGATAGGTGGATAGAACTGTGACGTAAGATTTGTGATTGCATGGAAATTCACTTTTGTCAACAATCACAATCTTGGACATAAGGGTGCATGTGGTCCATTAACTTGAGGTGACATGGTCATCCACATATAGGTGGTTAGAGTTTGTTACAGCTTACATAGTTGTGCTAGCCACGCATGGGTATATGGCGTGTGGTGGCTCTAGTTGGTTATATATAGGGATGAGTGATCGACCAAGATGGAAGTCATTACTTGGAGTGAACCAGGATAAGATCCTATGCTATCTAAGTTATCCTTGATGAATAAGTACCTGGCCCGGTCAAACTTGACTTACCCAAAAAGAGTTTCGATGCTAGAAAGAGTTTTTAGAAGAAGTCATGTTTTTATTGAGAATTGAACTTAAGATAAAGTCATATGGTTGAGGCAATTAGAGTTTGACTAAACCGTGACTCTGGCCAATATCAGGATCTTGTAAAGAAGGGACATTTAGTGCACGGTAATTATGTTCTATGGTTCTTGTGGATCTATATAAAGCATTCATTTCTATTTGAGTAGACGTGACATCTATGATGGGGGTCACTCACAACTTATGGGAACTAAATGTGATTAATTGGGATTTTACATTTGGTGTGGAAAGGTATTTCTATAATATTAAGTGTTAATATTATTTTCTATTGCCATTTAGACTTGAACCTAGTAAGTCACACACACAAGAGTTGCACGGATGAAGATTAATATTACTTTGACTATTAATTAAAGAGTTTAATTAATTAATTAAATTAATTAAGTTGGATTTGCGCATATTCGAGGATCTAGCATATCTCGAAATCTAAAGTCAAAAGATGGAACTAATTGTAATTAAATAATAATAATTTAGACTTGATTTAATATGTGATATTAAGTTTAAGGACTAAATTAATATTTTCCTCCAAGTTTATTTATATATGGGCCATGAGATGGACCATTTATATTAATAGAGATGGACTTAAGATAGGCTTTATTTAAAGAGTTTAATCAGCCTATTAGTTGTCTTATTTGGTATGAAGTGGGCCTTATCTAAGTATTAGAGAAGCCCATATACCTATAACCTTAGCCCAACTCATTAAGGGTTAATGAGGTCAAAGGCTAAAGTTATCGATGTAACCAAACAACACCCACTAACTCAAAAAGCAAAGCCATGTATATAGATAGAGTGTAAGACACTCAATATATTAAGTGCATATAGCTTGAGTGTGAGACACTCAAGCTATGACAATACATGTGATTTGAGTGTGAGACACTCAAGTTATTATTATTATTATTATTATTATATTAGTTTTGTTTAAGTTAGTGGAAGGTGTACAGACAATACACTAATGTAATTACACATTTGAGAGCAAATTTAATATTCTCACAAAAGAGAGAAAAAGGCTAGAGAGTATCTTCTTCCTTCTTCTTCTTCAAGTGTAGAGAATTAAATATACACAAGAGTTATGTGCTTTAAAATATAAGCAATTGTTATACAAGAGTTGTACAAGACTATACCCATCATCTATTGGAGGTTGCATTCTTGTTCCATACATTCAAGCTTGGAGTGGCTCTAACAAGCTCTTGGTTCAAATCAAAAAGAGAGGCTTGTGGGTAGAGCATCACTAACCTTGAAGATCTTCTTTGTGCAACTTGTGTGTTTCAAGCTAGAGGCTTCACATTTTGGGAGCTTAGAGCTTGTAGATCAACATCAACCAAAGCTTATCAAATGTGCTACCAACTTGGAGTTTTGTAAGTGTTACCAAACTCTTAGTTGCTAGGTCTTATGTTGTGAATGCATGACTTGGTTGTTTGTTATTGATATGTTATCCTTGATGCATGTTTATCTATGTAAGAGTACATGTGATATGATCTATGGGCATAGATAGATTCATGTGTTCATGCAAGAGTTGCATGTGTTGATGCAAAAGTTTCATGTAATAAAAAATTTTAAAATTCTGCATGTTTTTTGTTGTCTATGAATCTCATCTTTTAAAGTGGTATTAGAGCCAATTATCATATGATTTACATGCCAAAATGTTGATATTTGCTTGTATTGTGAATATGGAAAATATTAATTACAAATATTGTGATTAAGCATTTGAATGGTTGCAAGGGTTATGGCCATTTTATTCATTTATGAGTTTCTTTGCTTGCTAAAAAAATAAGTTTATTACAATTGTTATGATTAAACTTATTGTTAGTTGCAAGAGTTGTGACTAAAAATGTTTTATTAAAAAAATGGCAACAGTACTGTTCACAAGTTAGTGTAGCAGTACTGTTCACTCGGTACTATAGCAGTGGTACTGTTCACAAAATTTTTTTTTCTTTTTCTTGTTTGTTTGACTTGGCAAATACATGATTATATGCAAGAGTTGTATTTTATTAAATATTTGCTTGTCATTCATGTAAGGATTGATCATGGACTTAGTTTACATCCTATTATTTGTAATAATAATTAATTTTATTATTTTTTGTTATATAATTTAGTGTTAATTGCATAGATTTAGGATGTAAATTATTTACCTTGGTATGCCAATGATTGAATGTAAATCACAAGAGTTGTGGACCAATATTGAAGAGTCCAATTAGAGACCCATTCAACCTTAGAGGCTTGAAGGCAAGGGCCATGATGATGGTGACTAAGGAGGCTCATGGAATAAAGGCTTTTCTTGGGCTAGGCCCACTTGTAAATATTCTAAGTGTTAGAATAGACTTAGGAAAGGCCTATGATCACTCCTTATTTATGCATCTATTTTGCATGTTTAATGTATATATGTGATATATATGTTGAGGCATGATATATATATATGAGATATGTATATGGATGGATGTAGAATGTTATGCAATGTATGTATGTGATATATATATATATATATATATAGATGGATGGCATGCAATGTATGTATAAGATATATATGTTGTGAATATTAGTATGCAATGTATGTATGAGATATATATGTTGTAAAATTGCTAATGTGCAAAGTGAGACCTTAATAAAGACCCAAAAATTTTACAAATAAATTTAGGTTTAGGCTCTCCATTGGAGCAATAACTTGCATGGTATTGGACTTGTGTGCATCGGCTATGGATACATAGGGGTGTGCATGAGGGCCAAGAGATTCATATAGTGTTATTGTTAAGCATGAGATGTTGGAGATGTATGGATATACTATGGGCCAAGAATGGCAAATAGGAGTACCTGAGGTTTGTAGTGTTCAAATCCATATACTTCACTGATCCAATGGTATGGACCTAACTAATGCCAAAGGCCAAGAATGGCAATTAAGCGTACCTAAGGCCCGTAACATTAGGAGCCAGATTAATGGAACCTTATATGAGATGTGATGGATAAGAGTTGTCCACTTAATGAGAACTATTATTCCAAGAATGGCAATATGTACCTGAGGGATATTAGTGGCCTATTAAGAACTCCATTACCTACTAGAAATCCATCCAACAAGGGATTTCCATTTCCTACTCGGAAGTATAGGATTCGCTAAGTTAGTGGGAGCCCATTATGATTAAAGACCAAATCTAATGGTGATTACAATGACATACAACTAATTAATCTTGTTACATTTTGTAGAATTTGATAAAATGAGACCATCAAACTCAATGTCCATCATACGTGATAAAAATAAGGGGAAGACAAGTCTTGTCAAACCTTCAGGTGGAATAGCCAAACATAAGGGCAAGGCAAGTGTTGTCAAGCCCGAGGCCACCATGAGGGAAGAGCAAGACAAGGGAAAGTGTTTCCACTGCCAAGGTAAAGGATATTGGAAGAGGAATTGTCCTAAGTTTTTTGAGTCTCTCAAGATAAAAGGAAAGGGCAAGGATGGAGAAAGTGAGACTTTCTCTAATTTATTAGCTTCTAAATGTTCTAAGAGCTCATCAGATGCATGGGTATGGGATACCGGTGCAAGTTCTCATATTTGTGCATCCTTGGAGGATCTAACAAATGAGAGAAGGTTGAGGTCACATGCCCTTAGGGTTCGGATCATGACAAAGTAAGGTTCATGACCGTTGAGGCCCAATGAAGTGATCTTAAGGCTTGGAAATAGATCAAGTATTACAGCCAAAGCTATAGGGTCCATTTTAATTAATTTGTATAATCATGTTTTATCATTAGAGGGTGTACTATCTCTAGTTTGACTAGTAGAAGTTATGAATTCCTTTTTGGTAGAGATGTATGTAAGATTTATTTTGGAAATAAATTGATTGGCATGGGTTATTTAATACATGGTCTATATTATGTTGATAATATGACCAATAACAATGAGCCTCAATTTAATGTGAAAACAATGCTAATAGAAAATGCCTCTAACTCTAAATATCTATAGCACTTAAGGTTATGTCATATTGCGAAGGATAGGATCACAAAGATGGAAAGGATGGGAATCTTAAGCAATCTTGAATCTGCATCCAATCCAACTTGTGAGGCTTATCTTCAAGGCAAGATGACTAGATCACCATTTGTTGGACAAATGGTAAGAGCTAATGATATATTGGAAATCATATATAGTGATGCATGTGGGCCATTTATTGAAATGGCTAGAGGTGGTTTATACTACTTTATTACCTTTATAGATGATCTATCAAGGTATAGGCATTTGTTTCTTATGAAGAACAAAAGTGAATCCTTTGAAAAGTTCAAAGAGTTTAAGGCCCAAGTAGAAAACCAAACCGGAAAGAGTATTAAAACTCTTTAATCAGATTGAGGAGGTAAATACTTAAGTACCGAGTTTATAGAGTCCCTTAAGGAATATGGCATTGTATTATAGCTCACGCCACCCGGAACACTACAATTGAATAGTATATCTAAGAAGCGTAACCGTACCTTATTAGATATGGTACAATCCATGATGAGCTACACCGATCTTACCATATCACTTTAGGGTTTTGCGCTCTAAACAGCCTGCTACATCCTTAATCGTGTTCCATCCAAGTCTGTTTCAACCACACCATATGAGATATGTCATGGTAATGTACTAAGTCTTAAACATGTTAAGATTTGGGGGTGCCTGGCTTTCATCAAGAAGTTGAAATCGGATAAGTTGGATGCAAAATTGATTAAAGGAAGGTTTGTTGGATATTCTAAAGATAGTTTAGGGTATTGCTTTTATCTTCCTGCTGAATAAGTTGTTGTTGTAAGCAGAGATGCTATATTCCTTAAGAAAGAGTTTATTAAGGAAGGTGGCAAAGGAAGGAAGATAATATTAGATAATGAGTCATCTAAAGAAGCCCAACAAATTGATTAAATGGACTTTGATCAACCTGAGGAGCCTATTGCAATTGAGCATGTCATTACACCAACTTTTAGAAGGTCTAGTAGGGTATCTCGTCCTCTGGAGAGATACGGTTTTCTCCATAATATGCAAGAGTTGCATATTCATGAAGAAAGCATTCATGTTGATGATCCTACTACATATAAATAAGCTTTATGTGATAAAGATTCTTCAAGATGGCTTGAAGCAATGAGAACTGAAATGGATTCAATGTATACAAATCAAGTCTGGACACTTGTTGATCCACCTGAAGGTATTGTACCTATTGGGTGTAAATGGATCTTCAAGAGAAAGATTAGTGCAGATGGGAATGTAGAGACCTTTAAAGCTAGGCTTGTAGGGAAAGGGTTTCACCAAAGGCAAGGGGTTGACTATAAGGTCACCAAAGGCAAGGGGTTGACTATGAAGAGACCTTCTCACCAGTAGCCATGCTTAAATCCATTCGGACTCTTCTTTCTATTGCCCGTACACTATAATTATGAGGTTTGGTAGATGAATGTTAAGACCGCATCTCTTAACTATTATGTTAAGGAATACATTTTCATGGAGCAACTCAAGGGTTTTGAATCCAAAGAAAGCTCAAAAGCGTGCAAGCTTCACAGATCTATCTGTGGTCTCAAGCAAGCTTCGAGGAGTTGGAACCATCATTTCGATGAGGTTATCTATTCTTATGGTTTCATTAAGAATAAAGATGAGCCATGTATTTACAAGAAGGTCAGTAGGAGCCAGCTCACTTTCCTAGTCCTGTATATTAATGATATTATTCTCATTGGGAATAATGTTAGTATAATAACTTCTGTGAAAGTATGGATGTCTAAGACCTTCTCGATAAAAGACTTAGGAGAGGCTACTTATATTCTCATGATTCGAGTCTATAAAGATAGATCGAAGAGAATGATAGGCTTATCTTAAAGTCTTTATTTGGAAAAGGTGTTGAAGAGGTTCAACATGCTAAATTCCAAGAGAGGATTGTCACCATTTAGGCATAGTATCCACCTTTCCAAGACGAGGTCGCCCAAAACATCTGAGGAAATGGCAGAGATAGCCAAGGTTCTTTATACTTCGTCTATAGGAAGCCTAATGTATGCTATATTATATACTAGGCCGGATATTGCCTATGCTGTATATGACTAGTAGGTTTTAGTCAAACCCAGGCTTGGAGCATTAGGTGGCAGTTAAGGCTATCCTTAAGTACTTGAGAAGAACTAAGGATTTAGTTTTGACTTATAAAAGAGGTGACTTACAGCTTACGGGCTTCGCAAATTCTGACTTCCAGTCGGATGTGGATGATAGAAAGTCTATCTCTGAATTTGTCTTCACTTATAATGGAGGTGCAGTGAGCTGGAAGAGTTCCAAGTAAAGTATCACTACTGATTCCACTACAGAAGCTGAGTACATAGCCGCATCGAATGCTACTAAGGAAGCTATTTGGATTCAGAAGTTCGTCACTGAGCTAGAAGTTATTCCTTCCATTGAGTCGGCAGTTCCTTTCTTCTATGATAACAATGGAGCCATTGCTTTGGCAAAGGAACCGAGGTCTGGCCAGAAATCCAAACACATCGAAATGTGCTATCATATTATCAAGAAACTTGTTAGAAAAGGTGATGTGCTCGTGCAGAAGGTAGCTTCCACTGACAATATGGCTGATCCACTAACTAAAGTGCTTTCAGAGCTGCAATTAGACCGCCATCTTGAGAAGACGGGTCTTAAATATTGTAGTGAATGGCGCTAGTACAAGTGGGAGATTGTTAGTGTAGATGTGCCCTAGGGCCATTCTTATATGTAGACATTGTATATTTATCCTTATGGCAATGAAATATTCATTTAAA
Organism: Macaranga tanarius; assembly: GCA_949673435.1. Classification (NCBI taxonomy): domain Eukaryota; kingdom Viridiplantae; phylum Streptophyta; class Magnoliopsida; order Malpighiales; family Euphorbiaceae; genus Macaranga; species Macaranga tanarius. The sequence continues at coordinate 5,704 of CATIWO010052392.1, read as the reverse complement.
TTAAGTGTTAAGTTTATTTAAATATTTACCCTTAGTATTATGTTAAATGAGTTTATTATCAGGAGTTGATAATATGAGTGAAAAACTCATTTAGTATATATACTATAAATGTTCATAGTCGTTGGATTAATATGAGGATCGTATTAATCCTTAGACTATCACCTCTGTCTATTTTCCTTTATCAATATATGATATTGATAGTGGGAGGTAGTAAGTCTCATGCTACTTGATATGAGATATCTGAATAGATATGTGGATACTCATATGATGGGTGGATAGAACTGTGACATAAGATTTATGATTGTATGGAAATTCATTTGTGTCAACAATCGCAATCTTGGACATAATGGTGCATATGGTCCTTTGACCTGAGGTGACACGGTCATACACATGTGATTGGTTAGAGTTTGTTACTACTTACATAGTTGTGCTAGCCACGCATGGGTATATGGCATGTGGTGGCTCTAGTTGGTTATATGTAGGGATGAGTGATCGACCAAGATGAAATTCATTACCTGGAGTGAACTGGGTTAAGATCCTATGCTATCTAAGTTATTCCTGATGAATAAGTACCTGGCCAGGTCAAACTCGACTTACCCGAAAAGAGTTTCGGTACTGGAAAGAGTTTCTAGTAGAAGTCGTGTTTTATCGAGAATTGAACTTAAGATGAGGTAATATGATTGAGGTAATTAGAGTTTGACTAAACTGTGACTCTAGCCAATATCGGGATCTTATAATGAAAGGACATTTAGTGCACGGTAATAATATTCTATGGTTCTTATGGATCTACATAAAGCATTCATTTATATTTAGGTAGTCGTGACATCTATGTTGGGGGTCACTCACGACTTATGGGAACTAAATGTGATTAATTAGGATTTTCACATTTAGTGTGGAAAGGTGTTTCCATAATATTAAGTGTTAATATTATTTTCTATTGCCATTTAGACTTGAACCTAGTAAGTCACACACACAAGAGTTGCACGGATGAAGATTAATATTAATTTGATTATTAATTAACGAGTTTAATTAATTAATTAAATTAATTGAGTTGGATTTACGCATATGCGGGGATCTAGCATATCCCAAAATCTAAACTCAAAAGATGGAACTAATTGCAATTAAATAAATATTTATTTGGACTTAATTTAATATATGATATTAAGTTCAAGGACTAAATTAATATTTGCCTCCAAGTTTATTTATATATGGGCCACGAGATGGACCATTTATATTAATAGAGATGGACTTAATATGGGCTTTATTTAAAGAGTTTAAATCAGCCCATTAGATGTCTTATTTGGTATGGAGTGGGTCTTATCTAACTGTTATAAAAGCCCATATGCCCATAAGCTTAGCCCAACTCAGTAAGGGTTAATGAGATCAAAGGCTAAGGTTATCCATGTAACCAAACAACACCCACTAACTCAAAAAGCAAAGCCATGCATATAGATAGAGTGTAAGACACTCAATCTATCAAGTGCATATAGCTTGAGTGTGAGACACTCAAGCTATGACAATGTATGTGACTTGAGTGTGAGACACTCAAGTTATTATTATTATTATAATATTGGCTTTGTTTAAGTTAGTGGAGGTTGTAGAGACAACACACTAATACAAGTGCACATTTGAGAGCAAATTTAATATTCTCACAAAAAAGAGAAAAAGGCTAGAGAGTGTCTTCTTCTTTCTTCTTCTTCAAGTGTTGAGAATTTAAATATACACAAGAGTTGTGTGCTTTAAAATATAAGCCATTGTTGTACAAGAGTTGTACAAGACTATACCCATCTCCTATTAGAGGTTGCATTCTTGTTCCACACATTCAAGCTTGGAGTGGCTCTAACAAGCTCTTAGGTCATATCAAAAAGAGAGGCTTGTGGGTAGAGCATCACCAACCTTGAAGATCTTCTTTATGCAACTTATGTGTTTCAAGCTAGAGGCTTCACATTTGGGGAGCATGGAGCTTGTAGATCAATATCAACCAAAGCTTGTCAAGTGTGCTACCAACTTAGAGTTTTGAAAGTGTTGCCAAACTATTAGTTGCTAGGTCTTGTATTGTGAATGCTTGACTTGGTTGTTTGTTGTTGATATGTTGTCCTTAATGCATGTTTAACTATGTAAGAGTACATGTGATATGATCTGTGGGCATGGATAGATTTATGTGTTCATTCAAGAGTTACATGTGTTGATGCAAGAGTTGTATGAAATCAAAAATTTTAAAATTCTGCATGTTTTTGGTTGCCTATGAATCTCATCCCTTCACCTAGCAGCCGTCCTCAAAGACTAAGTTCAAAAACTGGGTATGGACCTTTGGATTGCCCACCCAACCTTGTGATCAACCTTCGTTTGTATTTTATATTTTATTATTTTTAGTTATTTAATTATTTCCTTATTAACATGCAAATTTACAATTTTCTTCAAATAAATTCCAATTTTACAATTAGGTCCAGAATTATTAATTAATCCATTTTCATACTATTAAGTTTGATTCATCAACACACATAGCATTTGCCATCACAATAATCCACAATTAACAATAAATAAGAAAATAAAATAAAATGCGAATGCAAAAAGAAAGGAGAGAGAAGAAATAATTACAACTCTTTAGCATACACAAAATTGTAAGAAAATGGCATAAAAAGTAAACTACAAGTAAATATAAAATTCAGTGGTCAATGGGCTACTGATTATTTAAGCTTGCAAAAAAAAATTTATATTAGACTTCCTAAAGAAAAGAAGCTACAAAAATAAACAAATTCACTAACAAAATAAATAACTAATAAAAAAGAATAAGAAAATAGTTCAAACATGTCCTAAACACAATAAATTCATTTTGGGGCTTAATTAGAACCTAAAAGCATCAATAAAAATAAATAAATGCAACATGCCACGCTAAAAGGCCCTCCTGGCCATGCAGAGGCAGCAACTCTTCGGAAAGGCGTCGCCTCATGGTGCTAAGGCAAATCTAACCTTCACCTTAGCATACTGAGGCACCACCTCTATGAAGAGACGTCGCCTTAGTAGGTCTCTGACACATACAAAGCAGACATTAACGGGTAAAAACATTGAATTACTTAATTTAAAAACTAAAATCCAACAGTTTTGAGATGTAATTCAAAGTAAAACATGGTAAATTCAATTCCAATTAATCTAGAATACGAATATTTAAATCTATAACCAACCTAAAGCATTTCAATTACAATGATAGATCATTGTCTATACTCAAGCTCATAAAAGACATATTTCAAAACAATTTACCAATTAGAGGCAGAAGTATTAAAAGGTTATTAATCACTTCAAAACAAATTTAAAAAGCATGAATAAATATGTAAGACTATTTTCGATTAATTTAAATCATGCAAAGTGAACCAATATGAACAACAAAAGATAACAAAAGTGTTAGTATAGATATGCCCTAGGGCTATTCTTGTATGTAGACATTGTATATTTATCTTTATGGCAATAAAATACTCATTTAAATTAAGTATTAAGTTAATTTGAATATTTACCCTTAGTATTATATTGAATGAGTTTATTATTAAGAGTTGATAATATGAGTGACAAACTCATTAGGTACATATGCTATAAATGTTCATAGTCGTTGGATTAATATAAGGGTAGTATTAATCCCTAGACTATCACCTCTGTCTATTTTCCTTGATCAGTATATAATATCGATAGTAGAAGGTAGTGAGTCTCATACTACTTGATATGAGATATCAAAATAGACATGTGGATACTCATGGATGGATGGATCAAACTATGATGTAAGATTTGTGATTGCATTGAAATTCACTTTTGTCAACAATCATAATCTTGGACATAATGGTGCATATGGTCCTTTGACCTGAGGTGACACAGTCATCCTGATGGGAATTGTAGGTTTCATCAATTAACTCCCTAATAGCAAGAATACTATGGTAAGTTGAATTAGAAGAAAATTATAAATTACCAATTTAATCCATAAATTCGGATCGTTCAAAGATTGAAGTAAGAAGATAGATGCTACTTAACCTCTTTACCAACAAGGATAAAGATACTAAGATAGACTTTGAATTTCCTCTTATGCCATAAACAAGAAAGGTTGATAAATAACAAAAATAAAGATTTAGATTTTGACACCACATGCTAGAATAAAGCTTGATAAGTCATAAAGTTCATGTAAGAAATTAAAGACAAAATTCCTCACACTAAAACTTAAATAAAGTTATAATTCATATATCAAATTCAATCATCCTCACAAAAGAAAGAAATGACTTGTTTATATAGAGTACAAGTCTATGCACACACTACTAAAATAGACTCACACACATAGGATTGCATTTGCTCTTAATGGCCTTAATAACCACTACCCACATTAATAGCCATTAATTCCCCACTAACATGAAGAAGGTGGCTACATGTAACCCTAATTTATTTTTGAGCCTCCATGGATGTCTTATTGGGTTGAAATTCTGGGGTTATACAAATGTCTTTAATTAAACCCAGTATGGCTTCTTGAAGCTTTTTGGACTTGGACCTTGTGATTGGGCCTTCTTGTACTACCAATGGATCTTGGATCTCTTTAAGCTTTGGACTTGGATTCACATCATTCCCCCTTTCTTCAAAAGAATTTATCCTCAAATTAGCTCCATCATCTTCATCATCTACATCAAATGAAGATAAATCACTAACATTGAATGTAGCACTAACATTGCCATACTCACTTAGAAGTTCTAGCTTATAGGCATTGTTGTTGATGCGTTGAAGTACTCTAAATGGTCCATCTCCTCTTGGCATAAGCTTTGATTTCCTTTGGTTAGGAAATCTTTCCTTCCTCAAGTGCACCCACACCCAATCTCTAGGCTTGAAGATGACTTGCTTCCTCCTTTTGTTGTGTTGCTTTTCATATTGGAGTGTCTTCTTCTCAATGTTTGCACGCACTTTCTTATGCAAAGTGTTGATGAACTCAGCTCTTTGCTTCCCCTCTAAATTATCTTTCTCCATTGGCAAAGGTGGCAAATCCATTGGAGTCAATGGATTGAATCCATACACAACTTTGAATGGTGAGCAATTTGTTGAACCATGCACGCTCCTATTGTAAGTAAATTCCACACGTGGCAAACATTCTTCCCAATTCTTCAAATTTCTTTGGATGATAGCCCTCAAAAGTGTTGAAAGCGTCCTATTGACCACCTCCGTTTGTGGATAACAAGTTGTAGAATACAAGAGCTTTGTCCCCATCTTTCCCCAAAGAGTCTTCCAAAAGTGACTTAGGTATTTGACATCCCTATCTCTCATAATGTTCCTTGGCACTCCATGCAGCCTTACAATCTCCTTGAAGAATAGGTTGGCAATATGGGTTGCATCATCCGTTTTATGATATGGAATGAAATATGCCATCTTACTGAATCTTAACACACCAATAAAAATAAATCTCTCCCTCCCTTGGACCTAGGTAATCCTAAAACAAAGTCTATAGAAATGTCTACCCAAGGTCCATTTGGTATGGGAAGAGGTGTATATAAACCATGAGGCATTAATTTGGATTTGGCTTCTTTGCAAGTAATGCATTTCTCATAAACTCTCTCAACATCCCTTTTCATGTGTGGCCAAAAGAAATGGTCACTTAACACATCCAAAGTTTTCTTAATCCCAAAATGCCCCATTAAACCCCCACTATGTGCCTCTCTCATAAGTAACTCTCTCAAAGAACTTTGTGGCA
>CATIWO010052349.1:0-12348 GCA_949673435.1 Macaranga tanarius | reverse complement strand
ACTAGTTGAAACTTCCGCATTACTAATCAGGAATATGAAATTTTGTTGCTAATTCAGCATTGCAAATGTTATATCCAACTTGGGGAAAAGTAAAGTGGCGAAGGAAAAAAAAGAAAAGGGTGTTCAGAAAAATATTCTTTTAACTCCTAATTTTGAAAAATTAAGGGTTTTTTTTTTCTCTCTCTGTTTTTTTTTTTGGGTGCAGTCCTCATTGGATAAAGATTTTTTATCGTTAAGTCAGTCTAAAATCTGGGGCTTTCCTGGAGCTTTAAGAGTCTTATGTAGTGTTTGTTGTCAATCAGATGTTTTCCCATTTAACGATTTAACTTTCTTTTATTCGAGCTTTCTCTTACTTCAAGTTTTTGCGGTTGTCTTCGTTGCTATGCTATGTAATAGCACTGGTTTTAAGCCATATATGGCAAGTAGAATTTTGACACCCACTAAAATTATTATTCTTCTCTTTCCCAGCTCCCATCCCTTTTTCAACCTCCGTCTTCTCTTTCCTAATTTAATAGTGATTACAGTTGAATCAGCACAACTTCACGAAAGCATAGAATCAGCTAGTTTCCAAATCACCAACAACTATTAGAATCGGCTGATATGGGCTGTTTTCATTTAAGTTAAAATCTCAAGTTCGAGTCTTAGTTAACAAAGTCATGTTAAATAATTATTTAGAGACTATTTTCCGCCATTGTGGTCCTACCCGGGTGGAACTGAATTAGTCAGACTCCAATGAACTCTGAATACTGGTTCAGATAAAAAAAACTAGATCCCAAATCATTTTCCAAGAAGTATAATAATACACATCTTGCACATCATGGCAAATCAGCATTTATGATGCAAATATTTCTTGGTACTCCATAGGGGACAACCAATAGTGCAGAAGGGTTTCAATAGTTAGTCCTCGAGTGGCACTCAGCATTGAAATGAAAAATGGACACCCATCAATTTTGTATTCTTCAAGGGGATTCATGTGCCCAAATCTTCTTACATTTACCTGCCAGATATTCCATGTTAGTTTATGCCTATTGAAAGGATAAATTGAAGTAAAGCAACAAATCATAATGCCGCTGAGCGGAGCTTATTCTTTTTTATCAACTGAGCTGAGCTTATTCATGTTTAGAAGATGATCCCTCCAGAAACAGTCTAGGGTCTTCAGAAGAACTGCTCTCTGCATTTAATTAGGTGGGGAAAAAAAAGGATTAGGAAGCAACTCTCTGAAAACTGTTGAAGAGGCACGTTTTCAAGTTGTATCATGCAGAAACATTCTCCAGAAAAATTGCCTTCTAAGTCCACATAAAATAAGAATCTCAGAAAAACAAAGCACACCTCAATTTCCTTGATGTATGCATCATCAAAACCAGAATCTTGTACAACATTCCAATATGAAGCAATTAGAAAATCTCCAACGTACTTGCGAAGAAGATTAGTAGCTGTCCAGTGTCCTCCAATCCTACTGTTAGACGAGTCAGAGAATTATAAAACTCAGATTACTAGTTAGGGAAATGAAGCAAAGAATACTTGCCATTGGGATTGGACTCACCTAGTCAATTCATCAGAGAATATAGCTAGTAAGCCAACGCTTTAATGAGTAACACCTCCTGCGGATTCCTCGAAAAGCATTTGAAGGCTTTGGCAAGTTTGGAAGGTAAAATTATTGATGTCTATAGACCTTGATTCATGAAGTGTTTCTCTTAAGCGATAGGAATGGGGAATTTACTATAAGAAAATTGGGTGCGACTTAGATTTGAGTGACAAGGCTGTTGGATTAGGTGTTAAGCCATGTATTTAAACTCAAGATTCTTTGACATGCCAATAAAAGAGAAACAGAGCCGCCGTTTGTATGGTTTACAGGAGAAAGAAGAAGAAACATGCAGAAAAATGTCAAATTGGAAACTCAAGAAAACTAAAATGAAAAAAAAAATAAAAATACAGGAAGCACTTAAATGAGTAGAATCCAAGGTGGCGAGCATTAAATTGCAATATACTCAAACAGGTTGCCACATTATAAACGAGTGAGTCACTGAATTTTATCAAGTGATTTGTGGGCCTAATCAAAATAATAACTTGGGTACTAACAAGAAAAGATTAATGTTTAATAACCAAAGGAGTAAAGTTTGGGCACCACCAAAGCTAAAGAGAAATTACCCACTGCAAATTAAAGACATTCCCTGCATATAACATTGTTGTAACTGGTAACAATATCAAAAAGAAATGATGACAAGCTATGATGTCGTTTGGGAGCCCTTTTCATGTTTACAAGATGGTCCCTCCAGAAACAGTATAGCGTCAACAAATCTATTTTGGGCTTATACTCAATAACTGAAAAAAAACTTATGAAGAGAAAATACATACAAGTTTCTTTAGCAGAATATCAAGAAGACCAGAAACAGCAGATTAAACAACGATTATTTCAACTTAAACAAAAAAATCGTAGGAGGCACTCATATAATATTTGTTGGTAGCAGCCATTCCTTGTTACATGATACAAAGAAATCCAGCAAGTAGCTCTAGTAGACGACCAATGATTGACAGGAAGTGTTAAGTGAAAAAAAAAAAAAAAACACCATGACCTGATTCACAGGGAAGAAACTCCAATCGTTTGCAGTTGCTAAAGATAGTTAAAAACAGGGGAAAATTTTGGAATTGAAGATTGATACTTTCAGCGATTTCCATGGAAGTCCCTCGGCATATAATTCCAGGAGTGGTTGACCAATTTGGACGACATCCATTGGTTACTCTCTCGAATTAAAGTCCCATGAGCTGATGGTTTCTGGTCATGTAGCTGACGAGTGACGACTCCAGCTAGCCGTCAATTTTGCAAAAGCTGGAGAATCTTGAACAAAAATAATAACATCCAGTAACCAAAATACCCAAGTAAACAACTTCAATTCACCAAAAGTCAGCAACCATGCCATTAGAAGAGCAGCACCAAGAAGACCCAAAAAGTCAATAATGTATATATATATATATATATATATATTAAAGAAAGATCCCAAAAGGTCATCGTTAGAAAAAGAAAGAAAAAAGAAGCAGAAGCAGTCAAACTTTTTTCTGATTTCATAAATTAGTTTAGCGAATGGATAAGTTTTGATCCTCCATGTCCATATCAAAGGGAGAATAAAGAACACAAAACCGACGTCGTATACGCAGAAAGACAAAAATAAATACAAAAACACTATCATATAATTACCCAAATATAGATTATTTTTGCTAAGTTAACATTTATTTGAACCCATGTCGTTGGGCCTCAAAACCGAAAACGAAAAAATAAATATTTGATGCAACCCAAATAGAAACATAAAAAATATTTATTTTTGAAAATCAAACAGTAACAGAAGCAACTAAAAACGATACGAACACCGCAGACGATCCCTTTAACATTAAACAGCTAATAATAAAATATCCGACACTATTACCCTGAGTGCTGTGCTTAACAACGATGCATGGAACTTTGGATCTCCCGGCAGCACCATGGGTCCACGACTGCTTCTTCTATATCTACCCAAATTATAATTTTTCCAAGCAATTCATACATATTTATTCAATATATATCTATGACAAGCTTCCATTCTAGTCAAGTACTGAAGGATATAGTCTTATTTCAAGTAAAAATCAGACTTGACCCTTTGTTTTCTTTTTACAAGCAAAAATTTTCATTTTATTAAGAAACTGAGGGGAAAAACCAACTAATGTAAATAGTACAAGCAGTTGATTAAAGTCCGAACCAAGACAAGAACAACAAAAGAAAAACAAATTAAAACAAACATGTCTTAATACTGAACTGCGTCCAAAGTACTTAAAAAGCTCTCTTCAATCCATTGAAAAGAAGGTGTCGAGTTCTTCAAACAGCAGCACCAATATGATTGTGCAGCTCTTCCAAATCTATCCAAACATCCTGACCAAACAAGGTAAACACATGCCTTTGAACTCTTACTCTATAAGTCACTACACCGCTAACAGGATCCATTACCATGTACCATGTTAATTTATCATTAACACGGACACCTTTCAGATGCAGGAATCGACGCAGGAGAGCTACGCAAATAACAGGTTTACGATACCGACCATTTCTCCTGGTTGATAACCGAAATGGAAAGACACGGCCATGTATATCGAATGCCGAGAACACCATGGCATGGGTTCCTCGGGGAATATGGAAAGCCCACAGGATCCTGTTAGGAACATTCATAGCTTGCTGAAAATGTTTTGCTTTGATTCTTGCACTGAAGAGGAATGTTACCATTTCCACAACTTAGCTCCTAATTGTCTTACTAAAAGAAAAGTGGGGAGGAGAAGAACTTGATGTGGAGAAAAAGAGTGGACGAGTAGAACTTAATGTCGGTGAGGAGGCTTTCGATATTGGTTCCAAATTCGGCCCGTAAAGCATTATATAGTAGTAGAAAGCTTGACTTAGTATATTTGAACAAATTAAAAAAAGAAAACAGTTTAATTATAAAATTAACGCACATATATGGTATGAATTTGAAATAAGATAAGATGAGCATTTGTAACATGAATTTTCAAAGAACTTTAATTTCGACAGCGACAACTTATTTTAGAAAGCTTTCATTTTCAAGACATCAAGACATCAAGACACCAAGATTCTTCTCTTACTTAGAAAAAACGAAAATCTTATAATAATCAACAACTCTAATATGTCCATCAACAAAAACACTTACGCTGTTGTCATTCTAATTAAGAGGTTAGTACAATACGATGACGTCATTCCGATTAATAGTTTATTATAATTAATTCTATGTTTCCAACCTCTTGCAAAAAATGTTGTCATTTATTTTTTTTTTACGAATCAATAAATTATATTTTGTGACTAAGTAAAAAATATTGTCTAACATCGAGTCACATTTAGCTTAGGTAAGCATATCATCTATTTATTTTAAGGAAGATGATGCATATCTCGGTCCGAGATTGTCTCGGACTGAGAAAATTACCGGTTTGGTCTCTCTATTTTACAGGGGACAGTATAATTGGAGGGTTAAAATGTAATTTTACATATAAAATTACCTTTTTGCCTCTAAATATTTTTTTCTCCCCGAGGGCAAATTTGTCATTTGCTCTGCCCGAGACACATTGTACATGTCTCGGGCAGAGACATGTAGCTTTTCCCTTATTTTAATTTAATAAGGTTGTGTTACTTCTCGCGTGATTTGGAGGGAACACTTCGAAAAGTCAAGACTCAAAACTTTTCTCCTCATTACAGTTTAAATACTAAACTTTAATTTATTTTCTTTTAGTTATTGAATTTCAATTTAAATTTTACCGATAAATTATATGTCAGATTCTAATGATATAATGACCGAAAAAATATATTTCATAAAAACATATTACATTTATTATAGATAAATTAAAAGGTTATTTTTTAAAATAAATTCGTATTTTATTTACTTATTCTAATGGTAATAAGGTTTTTTAATAAAAAAAAAATGATAAGGTAAACTAATTAGAAAGTAGGTGCTATAAAAGAGTATCCAAAGCGAGTGTTGCTAACATTCAACTTTCAAAAATATTTGTCACATCATCATTCACCTTATCTAATTTAATAAAAGATTAAAAGTATATATGGTTATCAAATTTTAATTTTCTTTCAATTTGAGTATTTAATTTCAGTTTATATTTTTTAATCCTATAAACTCTATTAAATATTTATGATCCATTTAACATTAATTTACTCCATAATTTATGATATTTAAATAATACTATCACATGTGCGTTTAATTTTAACTTATATAAAATGTTTGATATTAAAAAAATATATAAATAGAACGTTTTATATTCATTTTTCATCATTTAACTCTATTTTTTAAAAAAGACAGCTGTGCCTATTGCGCATCGTAATATATCATGGGACAAATAAAGATAAAAATTTTTTACAAAATTACTTTTTGGACCCTAATGTTATAGGGCACCAAAAAAAAAAAATTAAAAGGTGAAAAAGGAAATTTATAACCCCGCGACGGAACTTTTTGATGTCGTGTCATGTGATACCAATTATTACCATTTAAAAAATAAACCATACATTTCAAATTTTCAACTTTTTTTTATATAAACACAAAGTTTAATAATCTTATTCATTTAACTAGACATTATTATTAATTTTTTTAGTTTTATTTTATTAATCTTTTAAGTTTAGGAGTATATATTTTAAATATCATTTTTTAATTTTTATTAATTTAAGAAATTATTTTATTTGAAAATTATATATGTTATTTTGAGATATAAAGTATACCTAAATTGTATGTGCATTAAAAGTATTAAAAAGTTAAACATTAATACGGTCAGAATAAATTAATTAATTACAGAATTAGTATTAATTAAATTATAACTTTAATTTAAATATAATTGTTTGATATTAAAGAAATGCAAATTGAAATAAAAAAATTTAATGACCATATATACATTTAATTTTATATTTCTTTAGGTAAGATGGATGATGATGTGGCAGTTATTTCTAAAATATTTTTCCTCCAATTATCACATTATCAAAAATCTATTAGATAATTTATCAGTAAAATTTAAATCGAAATTTAATAATTAAAAAGAAGTAAATTGAAGTTTAGGAACCAATTTGTAATGAAATGAAAGTTTGAGAACTATCAATTAGGGATAAGTAGGTTTTTGAGTTGATCGAACCGCATATTCAGTTCGGTTTTGTTTGATTTATCAGCATTTTTGAATTTTTGGAATTATATTGAACATAAATTTGATTTGATTTGGTTCGGTTTTGTATTTAAAAAATTTGGTTAGCTCTATTTGGTAAACAGAACTAACCAAATTTTTAGTTTTTATTTTTATATATTTCCAAAATTTTTAAAAAATATATGATAATTTAATATGAAAGTATAAAAATAATTAATATTTTTAAAAATTTTGTTTTGGTTCAATTGGTTCGATTTTTATGACCGAAATTTTAGTTCAATTTAGTTCATTTTTAGAATTGATTTAGCTCGATTCAGTTTTTAATTAAGTCAGTTCAATTAACTCGATTCAGGCAAAAAAATTTTACAAACCTAACTGAATCGACCGATTGCAGACACCTAGCACCGATACATTTAACCCATTTTGTTGCATGTCCTTGTCCAGTTTAGGGGTGAGCAAAAGGCGGTTCGGTTCGGTTCGGTTCAAAAATGACTAAAACCGAATTGAACCGAACCTATATCGGTTCGGTTCGGTGTAAAAAAATCTTAAAACCGAACTGAACCGAACCGAATTTTTTCGGTTCGGTTCGGTTATTTTTTCTTTTTTTTTTTTTTAATATTTTTCACTTTTTAATTTTAAAGTTATTTTATTTATGTAATTTTACAATATTCTAATAAGATTTATAAGATATATTAATATTAATTTTTTATACTTATTTTATTTATTTATTTTTTAAAAAAATCAAATGAACCGATTTTCTAAAATATTTTTAAATACGTTTTGTTAGAATTTTTTTGGTAGTAAATAATTTTATTAAGAGTTTTATATATTTAGAAACTAATATTATTAATAAAATTTAAAATATTAGTAATAAACCAATCAAACCGAACTATAAATATGTATAAAATTTTAAAAATATACTAGAGTTTGGTTCGGTTCAGTTTTTATCTATTTTTTGCTTTAAAAACTGAACCCAATCGAACCTATTTCGGTTCGATTCGGTTTAAATCGAATTAATATTTTATTTTTAAAAATCAAACCAAACCGACTAATTCAGTTGAATTCGATAATTCGATTTTCGGTTATTTTTATGGAAAATTTCGTGAGTGATGAATTGTTTTTGCTTTCCAAGATAATCATTGTTAGAGTTTGTTTGCATTAAGGGGTGGTTCCAAGATTGTCCCATCAATGTCATCAGTTCCTGCTATGGATAATTTTTTAATTATTTAGTTTAATTTTTATATTCTAAATAATAATAAATATCAAAATTAAAAAATTATTATATATAATAAAAAATTATGAAAAAAAGCAATAAACAAAAATAATAAAAAAAAGCAACATTTTTTTTATCAATATTGCTTTCAACTGTGCATAATATTGAGAAGAATTTGTAAATTGCAAAAATCATAAATGTCATGCAAAAACTAAAAATGATTCTCTAGAAAAGGTTGCTTATTATCCGTGATGATTATCAAAAAGAATATTATTTTTGTATGCTGAAAACAAAATTACCATGAAAACAAAACCCAATTGGTTTGTGTTTGTTTTAAATGGAATATTATTTTTGTATGCTGTAGAAATGGCCCCAGCACACAGTCAAACAGGAATGGGAAATTGCCTTGCCTAAAAACAATCATAACATGATATATATGTGAGAGAAGAGAATATTCGAAATCTGGCAGGGCAGAGGGAGCGTAAAAAAGAAAAACAAACCAAAACAGATACACTCACTCACTCACCCTTGTAACAGACTTAAAAAAAAAATAAAAGAAAAGCGTAGCCTAAAAACCCCAAACCAAAAACAGTCAATAGAAAGCTCAAACAAAAAACACTTTTCAAATACAAAAACAAAAAAAAAACCCATCAATATATAACATAAGCCTGCAAATAGAACCAATAACCATTATTAATCACTTAGTCCCACTCCAAAAAATAACTGACACAACAAAATTTCACACTACCAGACTACTTATGAATTGGGAACTGAGTACTAAAAATCTGAAGAAATTTTATTGAAGAAACTTTTTTTAGATCATATATATTGTACTCTACCATTACTATTCCCAATACTACTACATAAATAGCTAGAATAACATAAAAACTTGGCTTGTTATGTAGATTTTTTTTAGGAAAAGAAAAAGAGAAATGAAAAGCTGTACAATACCAAGCAATCCTAAATAGGGGTGTTCATCGGTCGGTTCGATCGGTTTTAGGCTGTTTTTCTAACCGAACTAAAATAACCGAATTTTAAGAATATGAAACCGAACCGACCGAATTGCACTGTAGAACTGAATCTATTTCGAACCGAAATTTTCAGTTCAGTTTTATGAGTTTTAACTATTGAAATTTATAAATTAGGCCAAAATCCCTTTTTTTTCAACTTGTTTCATATTTTTTCAACGTGTTTATATGGAACTAAATCGAACCTATTTCGAACCAAAATTTTTAGTTCGATTTTTGGTTGGTTCAGTTTTATGGGTTTTAACTATTCAAATTTATAAATTAGGTCAAAATCCCTTTTTTTCAACTTGTTTATATAGAACTAACATTAAAAATAAACCGACCGAACCAACCTAGTTATATATTTATATTAAATTTATATATATTTTTAAAAAATATTTAGAAATATAAAAATAAATAATAAATAATAAATAAATAATCTGTTATTTCTGTTATCTCGGTTGACTTACATTTTTTTATATAAAACCAAACTGAACCGAATCAAATTTCGATTCAATTTAAAAAATTTAAAATTCTAAAAATATAAACCAAACTGAACCGAACTGAATAGTATCGGTTCAATTTTCAGTTCGGTCATTTCGGAGGTACTGAACACCCCTACTCCTAAATAAAGGTAAACAAAAAAGTCACATGCACATACTAGACTAGAAGCTAGCTATTGCTACCTCGTGTAACCTTAGAGCAACAAAATCTTCCTCAACTTTCTTTATCTTTTATTTTTGCTGCTGTGCTATGGCTTCAAACGAACCCACTAGTAGCAACCCTCAAGAGTTGAATCCTTCACTATATCATAATCCGTTTGCAAATCTTTTTTGCTCTTTCTTCTCTGCTACTGCAAAAGCTCATTGATCTCCACCTAAGACGACATTTTCTCGGCCGGCAACTTAACTTTCCGGCTAGTTTTCGCTGGTGATTCTATCTCTTCTGTACTGTCTCCACAAAACGTGCCTCTTTTTGCTGTAAATTAAATTAAAACTAGAGACTTTTATTTACACATATATATACACACAATGATAGGAGAAAGGAAGAACTTTTTTTATGAACATTTATAGTGCGAATAAGAGGGAGGGAGGAAGAAGCTTCGTCATTTTTGAAGGATAAAAAAATATAGATCAAAACTGAAAACATAAAAATAAAGTGTGAAAAAATAAAAATGTGGTACCATAAAAGAAACAAGTATGGTCAAACAGGTTATTTTTTAAAATTTCCTCAAAAATAAAATTAGATTAAAATTATAGATATTAAAAATTTACATAAAATGTTAGATGTGTGTAAAATTAGGGGTGAGCAAAAACAACCGAAAACTAAAAATAGAATCAAACCGATTGGTTCATTCGGTTTCCATGATAAAAATTATTAATTCGGTTTACACCGAACTGAAATAAGTTCAGTTCAATTTTCAGAGTAAAAAAATCTATTAAACCGAACCAAACCGAATTCATAGTATATTTGAAATTTTATATATATTTATAAGTCGTTTTGATTGGTTTAGTACTAGTATTTTAAATTTTATTAATAATATTAGTTTCTAAATATATAAAACTCTTAATAAAATTATTTACTACTAAAAAAATTCTAACAAAACGAATTTAAATATATTTTAGAGAATCAATTCATTTGATTTTTTAAAAAATTAATAAATATAAAAAATTAACATTAATATATCTTATAAATCATATTATAATATTTCAAAATTACATAAATAAAATAAGTTAAAAATTAAAAAGTGAAAAAAAAAGTCAAAACCAAAAAAATAACCGAACCGAACCAAAATATTACGGTTTAATTCAACCCATATTTCAGTTCAGTTCAAAACCGAAATAAGTTTAGTTCAATAGGTTTTAGGCATTTTTAAACCGAACCGATATTCGCTCACACCTATATAAAATCACGAAAATTTAAAAAGGTTTGGATTATTATTTTGATCATTGGATTTTTTTAAAATTGAAATGGTTCTAAAATGAATTTGTTCTTCAATCATGACTTTTTCTGTTTAATTTCTATAATATTCTCTTTTAGAACTTCACTAAATTCTTTTACGAATAAGAGGCTAGGAAATACTGAATTATTTTTAGAATTAAAATAAAATACTTCAACAACCAATGACTAGTGAGAGAGTAGTATTTTAAAATATAAAATTTAAATTTTATCATTATCAATTTTAACAAATATACTTGTAATAATCTGAATTTTTTTTTATTATGATTATTATTTTTACCTTCTTGTTAATGTTGATATAATTATGCATAAACCCAAAATCGGGTTATAGCAAATTCTCTAATTTCATTTTAACCCAATGTCGGGTTACAGCTATTTTTCAAATATCACTACAACCCGCTGTCGGGTTTCAGTATAAATTTGTGGTTTTAGAGTTAACTCCTTTAAGTGCTAGCAACTATATGCAGTTATAAGAATTAACTCATTTAAATGCCAACAGCTATATGTGGTTTTATAGTTAAGTCATTTAGTTGTTGGGATTTATTTGTAAGAATTAAAGAGGGAGGACTGAAGTGCATTTTTGTCAAAAATACGGGTATCTGAGTGGTAATTTATCAGTCTCTTTCTCTTTATAGATCAGCTGCAGAATTCTATATTGGTCCTTGAACTCCTCTGCACCATTCACTGTAGCACCTGAATATTTCCTTCTCCGTTCACCGATCAAACCAGCTCCGATCACCATGAAATTTTAACCACAGACACGTCTCAACCTCCTCTACATGCTGGTGGTGTCAGAATTGGTTGGAGAGGCCTATATCTTTTACAGCAAGCCTCTGAAATTTTAGTAACTTACTTCCGGCGGCGGATTTCTTATTCCAGCGACCTTCAACCAACACCTCTACTACCAACAAGTTCCCCTCGTTGTCAGGAGTCCGTAGATATCAGCCTTGCTTCCAGATTCTACCGTTTCGAATTTATCAGAATTTTTAACGGTAAATTCCTATTTTTAACCCGATCTATTAATTTAACCGTTGGATTAGACAATTGGATGTATATTTGCCTTCTCCATAATATTGTGAACATGTTGGTGTATTCTGATCATGTAGAAAATGTTTCTGAGGAAAATAATCCGGCGGGTCCCACATTCCGGCAAGGAATAGTGACCAGCCCAGAAAATTATGGTTTTATTTTTAATAAATAGTATTAATTATGAGGATAAATTGTTATAACTGGAGCTAGGTCTGATTTCTTACGGATTTTGAATTAAAAATCTCGGAAGTATTTCGGTGGAAATTATACTATTATCATTTAAATAGTTTTGACTCATTAAAATAAATTCTTTAGCTTAAATGTCATTTTAAGGTGTTTAAAGTCAGTTTTAAAGATTTATTAATTTTAATAAGTTTTCCGAAATTTTTGAAAATTATTATGAATTTAATTGTTATATATGTAAGCCTATTTTAAATAAATATTATTATTATTTTTAGAGAATACCGGAGTTGGAGCCGTAGC
>CATIWO010052313.1:0-13122 GCA_949673435.1 Macaranga tanarius | reverse complement strand
TGGTGAGAGTTATTCACTCTCATATCTAGCAAGGTCAAGCTGTTTTTCTGTTTTTAAAAAAAAAATACATATAATTTGTTAATTGTTTTTCTTGTTTGAATGATTGATAAATTCTTGAATAATGAATGTGCATGGTATCTATAAATAGGTATTTATACTATTATGGATTATATAATTTAAGCATATGTGTGGTTTGTTTGAGGCCACGTGTTGTGGGTGTCACAGGTCCTCTTAGTAAAAAGGCAGTGATCATGTGAGGACTGGGTGAACCCAAAAGAAAGAAGTTTAGTGCTAAATTTTGAATTCCATGTCTAAAAGCTTATTTTAGCCCATATAAAGATCGGCGTAGCCTGCAAACCTGCCTTTTTTTAGCCTTATGATAACCTTCCGGTGGTAATAAATAAACTTCATCATTTAGATATCCATGCCAAAATGCATTATTGATATCTAATTGGTGAATGGGCCATGAATTAGCAGTTGAAATAGCAAGTAAAAGCCGGACTGTAACCATTTTAGCAACTGGAGAGAAACTATCCAGATAATCCACGCCTTCAATTTGATGAAACACTTTGGCCATGAGTCTCACCTTATAAAGATCTATGCTTCCATCTGGTTTAATTTTAACTTTGCAAACCCATTTGGAGCCAATGGCTCACTTACCTTCAGGTAATTGTGTAAGCTCCCATATATTATTATTTTCTAACACATGCAACTCTTGATTCATGGTGTCAACCCATTCTACACAAGTACTAGCTTCTTTGTAGGTACCTGGTTCATGAATACGTGATACATTTGCCAAAAATAATGTGTACCGAGAAGAAAGGAATAGTGACCAAAAGAAAGAAAAAGTATATGGTGTATGAGGCAAAGAAGAAGGAACCTTAGCAGACCTGAAAACTTTGTCAGTAGACTGATTTGTGTGAGCGGAATTAGTAATATAGTCATTTAGCCAATGAGGTCTATGCCTATGTCTAGTGCTATGCCTAACGGGGACGATGTTGGATAATGACTCATGCAAAGGTGAGGTGACGGTGGGCACATGATTTTCAGATTCAGGTACAACATCTGGTAAAGTGTCACCATGCTGTGTTTCAGTAATAGGTATGGGTAGGGTAATGGGTTTATCCAAAGGATTTTGAGAAGTTTGAGTTTGATAGGGAAAAATTGTCTCATGAAATATAACATCTCGAGAAAGTAAAATCTTGTGGGACTCTAAATCATACACCCTATAACCCTTTATATCTGGACTATATCCTATAAAAATGCATTTAAAAGCCCTTTGGTCAAATTTAAGTTTGTTTGGATACGTGTTTGTCACATAGCATAAGCAGCCAAAAGTTTTTAGGTTTGTATAATCTGGGATTTTATGAAAAAAAATTCAAAATAAGTTTTCTAGCGTAAAAGTTAGGTTGGTAGTCTATTGATAACATGTATGGCCATTAAAATTGAGAATCCCCAGAATTTCTTTAGGAGACCTGATTCAATCATGAGAGCTCGGGCCACTTCCAATAAGTGCTTGTGCTTTCTTTTTACTCTTCCATTCTGTTGGGGGGTGTAAGCACATGTCTTTTGATGGAGGATTCCCTTTTTTTAGAGATAGGCGGTAAATTCATGATTGGTAAATTATGTACCATTATCGGTTCTGATTGTCTTGACCTTGGTTTCAAATTAGGTTTTGATCATATTATACAGGTGGGTAAAGGTGGCCATGGTTTGGGTTTTAGTGCTCATCAAAAACGTCCAAGTGGCCCTAGAAAAATCATCAACAACAGTAAGCACATAACATGCTCCATTTAAGGATGCCTCCCTATATAGTCCCCACAAATCCAGGTATAAAAATTCAAATGGCTTGGTGGCTGTTTGGGTACTGGATTGAAATGGTGGTCGGTGCTACTTGGCTTTGTGACAAGTATCACAAACTTTCAAACTTTGATCATTTAAATGGGAAAGAAATTCAAGATGCTTTAATGTATGCACTAACTTATGCTCAAGGTGTTTATGCCAAAGTTCAAAAATAGATGTACCAAAAAACTGATTTGTATTATTGACTAATTTAATTTCAATACATGATTTTGAAGATGCATAATGAGGTGAGACCATATCATTACATTGAAATTTCTTTTCATTTGCATGACTATGAAGATAGTCTCTATCTAAAATGTATAAATTCCTTATCAGTCTGCCTACTACCAGAGTCTTGTTAGTCTGCAAGTCCTGTAACAAGCAATGATCAGGTAAGAACATAAACTTAATTTGTGCACATTTGGCTAATCTACTGACAGACAATAGATTAAATTTAAAACTCGGAAAATATAAAGTGTGTTTAAGGTTGAGGTTGGCTGAAAGGTTGATATTTCCAAATTGTTTCACGGTTTTGATTGATCCATCAGGTAAATAAATGTGTAAAGGTTCTAGTGCAGCTATTAATTCATCAAACAAGGTTTTCTCAGCACACATATAGTTTAAGGCTCCTGTATTAAGAATCCAAGTTCCCGGACTTAACAAATTAACTGTACTCAATGCAATGCTCATAGCATGATTCATAAGAGTAAAATTACCTGCATAGTTGCCAATATTTGAAAGATTAACCGGATTACCTTGTACCATAAATTTTCCCTTCATCAGCTTTAAGAGTTCTTGTTACACCAAGGTAGCTAGATCAGGCTCCACTTCTTTGATTTTTCTTTCATCTGTCAGCATATCCAGAGGCATTTCTACCAGGTTCACTATAGCTTTGTTGATTGACCTTCCCTATTGTTTTTTAAGCTCTTTGTACCATTCAGGAACACCATGAAGCTTGAAGCAGGTATCCCTGGTATGACCCTTTGAGTTGCAATAATTGTAAAATTTTCCATCCTTGTCTCTTCTGTTTGCTCCATCCTTCTTCATTCCATTCCTTCCGGTTGATTCCCTTTTGTTTGGCGGATTGGCATTCTAGGTTTTTACAAATAAAGCATTATTTTCAATCACATCTGCAAAAGTTCCACTCACCTCTCTCTACTTTTCAACCCACAAAATCACAGAATAAGCCGGATTAACAGAAGGCAGTGGCTCTGTAACAAGTATTTGGTTTCTTACATGGTTATAACAGTCATTTAGACCCATAAAAAATTAGATAAGCTTGTTGAAAGAGTGCAAGTCTGCAATCTCCTTTGCTGATCCACAAGTACAAGCTGGTAGAGGCATGAGACAAGTCAATTCGTCCCATAATTTCTTGAGTCTTGTATAATATTTAGCCACAAATTCATTCCCTTATGATATAGTACTTATTTCCCTCTGGATTTGATAAACCAAGGGTCCATTGCTTTCACCGAATCTTTCTGCAATTTCATCCCATAGCTCTTTTGCAGTTGTTGTGTACAAAAAAACTTCAACAATCTCTTTCGAGACCGAGTTGAGAATCCATGAAGTCACCATATAATTAAATCTAGTCCACTGCTTAAAATCTTCAGTTCCTTCTTGAGGTGAATGAATTCTTCCATCGACAAAACCCAACTTGTGTTTGGCCCCTAAAGCAATTTTCATTGATCTACTTCAGGTTAGGTAATTGCTGCCAATCAATGGAGCTAAAACCAACACCATACTAGGATGGTCTAAGCTATGTAAAAAATAAGGATCACCGTAAGGATTGTATGCCATTTCTCTTGTAGTTCCAATAGTAGCAGCTTCACCGGGGACCGCTGCATTTCTTCCTTCCGGCACTGGAGTTCCACCAGCACCTGTTCCATTTCTTCTCTCCATGAGATAAGTGTATCTTATTCAAAGAGACATTCTTTAAATTTGATATGCTCTTATACCATGTATAAAAACTGAGCAAAAATGAATGAAATTCTCTAATTTCATTAACCGTAAAAAAAAAAAAAAAGAGAATGGTACATATATACATGATGTTGCTTGCTGATCAAGCTCACTAGAAACTTCTATAATCAACTAAAAAAATATTTATAAAAGAAAAATTTTCCAGCTGGCAGTAGTGTGACACTGTAGTGCATGCATTCTACGTTGATAACATACACCAGCAGTAGCAATAATATGCAGCAGTAATAGTAATAATATGCAATAATGGCTACATAGTTGCCTGACTGGTTAAATGCTATTAATAATATATATATATATATATATATATATATATATTTTATCAAAATTAATAAAAAATATAATTCATTATTCTTCACAATATATATATATATTTTTTTTTTTAGTAGGAAGGTCTGCATAACAAAAAGTAGTCTTCCATTTTTAAATCAACTCCAACGAAATTTGAACTCTCCACCTCTAAGTGTCATTAAAAAGAAGTTAACAATTACTTCCTCCCACTAATATAGAATTTTTTTAATTTAATATACAATTAACAAAATAGCCTTTAATTTAAAGGAAGTGAGAGCTCACACACTCACTCTCTATCTATATGTACGTATATATAATGGGGAGACATTATATAGCCTTTAATTTATCATATAATGGGTTCTGAAACCTATATTTAATACTCAAAAAAAAAATTTTGGTTACACTTTTCTCACTATAAATAAGTGTGGAAATTCACCCATAATTAAAAAATATACACCCCTTTTTCACTAATAGTTAACCTCTGTTACTCAAAAAATACAGAGAAAAAAAAAATAGTAATAGGAAGCATTGTGCATGTGTTCATTACAAGCGCATGGTAGCAGTTTAGCTGTGTTAGAGCACTCCAGGTATCTATGGTACAGCTTTTGTTCGTAAAAGAGTTAAACATATACTTTGTACTTCTAGTTGTGAAGCGTATCCAGAATTCTATGTTACTGCTGATCAACATGTCCAAGATACGAGTTATTATCAATTACAATTGGCCTTTTGTAGCGATCAAATATCTCTTTCTCAACTTAAGAAATGAATGTGCTTCATTTCGTTGTAAATATACGAGTACTATAATATAAGTGACCAGTAGGTAACTTTGAGTCTAAGGTAAGAGTGAAGTGTTGGTTGATTACAGAACTTAATTCTGACCTGAGGCTATTCCAGAATCTAAGCTGTTTTTGGGTATTAATGACTGTTTCAGAAAATAGTTTGAGAAGAGCTAGCTATTGATTATGCTATTGATGCTTCTACTAACCTTCATATATATAAATCTTGAACTAGTAAAATTTGCATATGTAACTTCCAAAATGAAATTTAAAGAATTAAAGAACCACGATTCATCAGTTGGTCCTGGCTACAAAAACCAAAAGTGCTACATAATTTGTAAATTTCATTTCTCCCTTTATGCCTAGAAAGAAGGGACGTATAATTCGTTATGGAAAATCCAAACTTCCAAATCTAATCATCTGACAACTGATAAATGGCAGTGAGAAGCTAATTTTAATTGTAATGGCAGTGAATTAGCGATTGGATTCAAGAACTGTTAAACATCTCTGCTTAGTGTCTTTCTTTTAGAACCTTTGAAATCGCTCGAATGGTAGTAGGTGTAGTTCGACAGCAACCTCCAATTAGGCTAGCTCCTAAACTATGCCATCGTGTTGCAAACAGCTCGAACTTGTCATCGTTGAAGCATGTTGATGGCTGCCAATGTACATTTACACAGGAAAAAATTAATGGAAAGTGATTCAACAATATCTATCATCAAGAATTAAATAACAATCACACCACTCACCAGCCATCTTTTAGCTCTGCCATCCCATATCTCACCACTGTTCGGATAAACAACTATGAACTTCTCGGTTAACTGGAGGCAAAAAATTTGCTCAGCCATTAATTTTTCATTTAATATTTGGTAAATTTTTCAATGTGTAACATTCACCTTTTTAAATTTGCATATGAGATTCTCAATGAAATGGGGAGGTGCACAATTGATTCCAACTGCAACCGCTTTGTTGCTCTTGTTTATTACATCAAGGCACTCCTGGAAACTCTCCCCAGATGGGGCATTCTCTCCATCCATGGAGCTGAAGCAAATCCAAGATGGAACGTTGATGTTTTCTTCTTCAAGCAACTCAACACAGGCCTGCAAATTGTTATTCAGATCCCATCAAGAGACAATACAAAAAGAAAGAATGGTTTTTATCAGAGGAAGAAGCATGGCTTTTCAGTAGGTTAGGCTACAACAAAAGAGTTTAAAAGGTGCACAACTAAAGCTCAATATTAAATGTTCCCACCCAAAGGTAAAATAATTGAATATAGAACAATAGATTAAAATGAGGCTGATGCACTTGTTTGTGCACCAAACAACAAAATTTCAACCGTTGCTAGCACTCAGCAAGCTAGAACTACTAAATTGTATTTTTATAGCTTCCGTAATATATGTAGTTATAGCTTCAGTTTATAATAAATATACCAAGAGAAAACAATTCAAAATACATCTTTTTTGCTCTAGTATTATGCTCACCTTGAAATTTCTTTTCTGAAACTACATTAGCTCATAGTGAGCCAGTCGTATCAACATGCTAATAGAATGCAACACTTGACAAAGCATATAAATGGGAGTTTAACAAACCTGTGCTTCGAGTTTATTGGGAATTGTCTCAAAGGCCAGTAAATCTGGACCTGCTTCTGCAAGAACTTGCAATCGGCGTCGATGAAAATCCTTCAGCTTTTCTAAGTTCACATCTGGCCCATAGTACCCACTGAAATTAAACAACATAAACACATTATAAATAATAAAAGTATATGCATAAGTAACATCCAAATCTTGAAGTGTCAAACTGGATCATCTTGAGATTCAGCAAAAATACACACTTTTGAAGCACACAGTACCTGTATTCTGAGCCATCAGCAAGATAAGCTCCATAGCTTCCAATGGAGGCTGCAACCAGAGCTCGGTTAAATCGACAAATGGGATTCCTTTTCACAGCATCCCAGAACTTATCACGGGCATCAACTGCCAATTTAACACTCTTCTTTAACAACAATTCTCCTTCTTCAATAGTCATTCCCTTGGACACAAATCCAGGAAGAGTGGCCTACAAATTCAGAATTAAACTCAAAATCAAATCAAAATTTGACCAACATCTAACAAATATATGTTGCGTTCAGCTTTAGCAAAGTGAAAAGAAAACAAATTTCTCATCTGTTACACTAGTATTGAGAAAAAAAAAAAAAAAAATCTTTTATCTATTTTACAAAGGCACAAACCTGGTAAGAAGAAGTAACCAATATATCTGCACCAGCCTCCAAATATTCCAAATGAACCTATAAGAACACAAACATTTCAAAAGAAAAATCAAAACTTTAACAGAGTTTCAAAATCCCCACAAGAAAAAAGAACAAAAAAAAAAAAACAGAGCTACTAATATAATAATACAATGCAATGCATGGAAATATCAATTAGAAAGAGGGATAGAAGCAGACCCTTTTAATGAGATCAGGGTCTTTGATCAAACAAAGAGCACTCCAAAGAGGGTCGTTAATGGCAGCACCGTGGCTCTCAAGTTGGGTGGCGAATCCACCATCAATGACAGCACAGCCACCAGCGTTGGTTATCAGATCCTCGAGCGATGAACTTCTGTTTTCCACTCCCATGTTTGTGTGGAGATTTGCAAAGAGAGAGTTGATTTAAGGATGTAAATGTGATGAATGTAATGTGCCGGGAATTGAGGGAAGGGTTCGATTTTAAACTGCGTTTTGTGTTGTGAACTCGGACGAAATTGCATTCAGGTTCAACTTCCAACAACTTCTCTCTTTTTTTCTTTTCCTTATAAAGACTTTCTGAATTAGCCAAATGTATAATTTCACCCCTAAATTTTACAAATTTAAATTATGGCATTTGTTAGTTTTTATTATTTTCATTCAATTTTAAGCTTCCACTTTAAACCGCTCATGAATCCACGAAAAATGTATATTGAAAATAAAATAATTAAATAAATAATTTTAATAGAATAATAACTAAATAAACTAAAAATTAGATATGTCATACTTTTAATTTTTATTGTTATAATTTTTTTAGTTAGTATTAATTTTGAGAATTATTATATTAGTATTAGAATATGTATAATAGTGTTTTAATTAAAAAATAATAAATAACTAAAATAAATCTTTTTATTATTTTAAATTTTAAAAAAAAAATTAAAATTTTTTAATAGTTTAGGAAAAATGATTAAGTGGTTTGAGGTAGAAAAATACATTATACATAATATATAAATACGTTTAGAATTTGAGTAATATTGGAATATAAATAATAGTGTTTTAGTTAAAAAAAATACTAAATAAGTACACTAATCTTTTATTTTTAAAAAATTTTTGAAGAAAACTTAAACTTTTTAATGATTTACATATTACTTTTTAGGAGTAACACTTGTCAATTTTTTTGTTAATAATTCTAAAACTCAACATATATACAGTTGAAGAAAGTTTTTTTATTTTTTATTTCAGTTCTTTAATTTTACTTTTATTAGTATGAAACTCGTTTTTGTGCATTTTACGTTTTTAATTTGTTTCTTTGTATAAACGATATTTTGTTGCTTTATATATAAATAATATATTTTTGTTAGTTTTTTACTTGGTAATGGTATGGTCATGCTAGTTTTACCTTACAAGATATTTTTCTATGATTTTTTTTTTCGCTCCACAAGTAAGGAAAATGTTATTGATCAATTCCAAAATATAGGATGAATCATAAAAAAATATTATAAGAAATATTTTAATTTTTTTTAGTACTAGCATTGATAACACATGCTTTGAACATAAGAAAAGTCAAAACTTGAATTCCTAATCCTATTTAATGTTGTTTTACAGTGTGGAAATTGATTGTATATAAGAAAAGTTTTCAAGTGATTTGTTTCAATTGGACTATGAAGACTTTGAATGTTTCATGGAGTTAACAGTTGGCATACTTTGTTTTGAAGTTGCTAGAATTTAAGAGTTGAATTTTTTTATGATCTCAAAACATTTTGAAAGTTTGGATTAAAAAAAAAAATCAACAACAATGTCACCCATGGTGCAACCACATGCTGATTTGCACCAAAAGGAGCTGGAAATTATAAGGTGGTTCCAGAGGAGCATGGCACATGTGTGTGTATATATATATGTGACAATTAATAAATAATAATTAATTAATTTAATATAACTATATATTATAATTATAATTTAAATTATTATTTAAACGAGAATTAATGGTAGTGGTAGGTGACAATAGACTGGGTGTTATAAGAGTTTACACGCTTCTATCAAATTAAACACTTGGCAACCAGTTTGAAAGGGACAGCATTAGGATGGAGTTGGTGTGAGGTTGGAGAAGAAATTTATTTTAAAAAAAAAAAAAAAGTCAAATCAAGGTGAAAAATTTTGTATTGGAACAGCATGTAGAGTATGTTTCGTGCATCATACCTCAACAACAGGTTTAAGTTTGGATTTGTAATGATTTTTAAGTTCTTTTAAACATATTTTTGTCAATGAAATTCATATTTTATAGTATTTTTCACACTTATAATTAAAATATAATTATTTTTCTTTTTCTATCAACATCAATGAATTCGATACTTAATATGGAAATATACTGTAAAACTATAATGCCAATTAGGGATGACATGATTGGAGTTTTTACTTATGAAAATTATAAAGATATTAAGTTGGAATTCCTGCAATATCATCCACCAATATTTGTTGAAGACTTCCCTTGGAAAATTGATAAAACTACAATGGCTAAAAAATGGTATTTCTTTTCCTTTAATATATATATATATATAACTTATAAGATCTAATGAGTGTACTTGACGCGTCTAATTTTATTTTTCTCATTTCTAACGAATCATGTTCAGTAGTACTCAATTAAATTATTCTAAAACAATAAATAAATAAAGGGTATGAGATCAAGCTGTTTAGGTCCCTTATGGTTTATGAGTTATGATTCTTAAATCATCCTGAAGTCGGTGCCTATTATTAATTTCTGTTTTTTATGTAACAAATTAAATGTCCAAATTAGTTCAATCTTATATTGAAGCATAAATTAATTAATAGCATTATTTATTTTCTCATATGACGAGTGTAAGAAGGACCATAATTCACCCAACAAAATCAGCTCTTCTAGCATTGCTTTGAAGAATGAGAATTAACCAAAAAAAAAAGTACTTTAAATATATTATCATTCATAGAAATGTTGTAGAAGGCATGGGGTTGGTGATGATGTATGGTGGAATTTTAGATCCTTGACTTCCTTGATTTCAATTCCACCAACCTAAATAAGCGCGCGCGTATATATATATATATATTTAATTCATTGTCAATTTTGTTATAAAGGGATTCTATTATTTATTATGATGAATATATTTATTGAAGAAATAATTTCTTTTGGAAAGCGTCATCAACTAATAGAATTTGAATCTTGTTACCGTTAATTGATGAAATTATTTTCATATGATTTAAAAAAATAATTAAAATTCTTTTGAAAGTTTATATATTTGTTACATGTTGCATAAATTAAAATTCATTTAAATTTTATGTTTTAAATTTCATGACTCATGAAATTGGTTATTTTTAAGAAGGATGAAGGTCATATCATTAAACACAATCATCCAACAATACATCAGTGATAGAAGAAGGAGGAACCTCCCATTCTATTCGATCAGCCATGCTATAGAGACTAACTCGAGCAAGAGAGTGAGTTGCTCTATTAGCTGATCTGAATACAAAATTAATAGAAATTGAAGCCATTGAAGCAATCAAAGCTTTAGCATCAGAAATCAAACAGCAAAAATAAGAAGGACCTGAAGAATCTTGTTGAAGAACTTGAACTACAGGAAGACAGTCAAGTTCCAGAGCCATATTAGACCAATTCTTCTGCTTGATCCATGAAAGAGCCTCTTTAAGACCAAGAGCTTCCGCTTCCAAGGCTGAACGGGGAGTGGTGGAGAACTCAGAATAGCCTGCAATCCAATTACCTTGAGAATCTCGGACCACACACCCAAATGACATCCCTAAGTTCCTACTTCCCACAGCTGGTTATGCTCATGTTAAATTCTGTAAAAATTGATGAAATATATATATAAAAAAATGAATCCAAAAATAGATAAGATAAGAAATTATAAACTCAGTTTCTTTATACAATATAGGGCAAAGGTGTATTTTTGCCCTTAATGTTTATAGTGAGGCTCACATAAGTCTTTTATCTATTTTTAGGACCAATTAAGCACAATTTTTATATTTTATTGTAATGTAAGCCCCTCATATAACGGAAAAACTAGCGAATATTAATGTTCCTTACTTTACCTGGATATGTAGTCCAAGTGGATCCCATCTTTTTCTTTCTCATTGCAATTGTTTTTTTTGGCATCTAACTTTTTTTTTTTTTTTTTATCTAATGCTCACGATATTCGGTAGTCATAAAGATTTTGACTAATTCGGAATCAACCCGGATAGGACCATAAGTGTGATAAAAGTTTCCTAATAACTATTTAATGTGACAGTGTTCATTATGACTCGAACTCAAAACCTCAGCTTAAAACTATATGGATCCAACTTTAGCATCTTCTTCTTTATGTTTTTTTTTTCTTTTACTTTTCTATCAAAGAAGTAATGACTAATTGAGTCTCATTCAATAACAATAGAAAACATATATCCCACTACCGGTTACAATAAAAGAAAATAAAATGAATTTTCATTAGTTACTTCAACATTTTCTTTATTTTTTCATCTTATAATCTTTATTTGGGTTAGTTATTTTATCAAAATTTATTGATGATTCGGCGTATGGTAGATTTGATCCACGAAAAATGATCTCTTTTCACTTTGAGTGTACTGCTCCATCAGAATATCTTGCACAAGAAATGCAACAGAAGGTCTGGTCCAAGTCGATCCATATATATGCTCATAATATGATTGCTATGGCTTTAATGTATGAATGTTGTGTTAATGAAATTAAAAGGACACCATTTTGCTATATTTCTTTTCTTTTTTCCAAAAAAATCTATATTTCTTGTTCTCTATAAACGTAGCTTGATGAATCTTTAAAAACAATGGAGTATGATTGCTTATGAATTCTGAAAAAAAAAAGGCTAATTAATTCATATATAGTCCCTATTGTAAGGATATATATACATATAGAATGTCCCGTATAATTTTCTTTTGAAAAAAAGATTGCAAGCATGGTAGTCTCTAGGGCTGAGCACGGGTCTCAGAGAATCTGAACTGTTCTGAAAAATCGAACCGAAAATCTCCATAACCGAAAAATCTCCGTTGACCGTTTAACTTTCTCTGAACCGAACTGTCCCGAAAATTTTTATTGGGACGGGTCCGGAGATTTTGAATTCTCCGAACCGAGATTCATCCTGAACCGCTCCAAATTGTACCGAACTGAAGAACCGAAACTAGAACCAATAATTTAATATAATTAGAGTGTATATATATATATATATATATATATATATATATATATATATATAGTTTCAATTTTTATAGCCATTTTATTAATATTAGACCTACTAATTTAACATTTAATCTAAAATAATAAATATCAATTTAATTATTTGAAATAAAAAATTTCAATCATTAATTAAATTATTTTAAATCACAATAAAATAAATATTAAATTAATAAATAACATTTCAAAATATTATAATATAATTTATGTTGAAAATTTTAAATTTATATTCAATAATAAAATTCTAATGTAATATACTTAATAATAGTTATGGGATTATCATTATTATTCTATGATATATATTATTTATATAAATATTTTTATAAAAATATTTAATAATTGTATGGTATATTAGAGTGTATTGTATATATGTTAATAAAATTTTTATAATAAAAAATAATGATAAATAAAACTATTAAAAACTATTTAATTTTATAATAAAATTATGAAATGGTTTGTAGTTTAATAATTTGAATTGAATTATATCTTTATTTATTTTTTTGATTTCAGAGAAGAACTGATATCCGAACCGAATTTTCTAATTCGGAGAAGAACTGATCTCTGAACTGAATTAAACCGAAATTTTTAATCTCCGAACTATCCCGAACCGAAAATTTGGAGCAATTCTGGAGCCTTAATTTTTAAATCTCCGATAGTATGAAGTAATTCCAAAAAATTGCATTCTCCGAACTGAACCGGACCGTACTCACCCCTACTTGCCAAAGCCTCGAACTTTGGTTTATATTAAAGAGTGACGCTGTCCACATACTTGGATCTTAATGCCTACAAAGCAACAT
>CATIWO010052232.1:0-15626 GCA_949673435.1 Macaranga tanarius | reverse complement strand
TTTTAAAAAAATTCCATTTTTTATGGTTTGGTTTAAAAAAAAATTCCCAATTTATGGTTTGGTTTGACTGGTCAGACTTTTTTTGGGGCCATTTCACCTGTGGGAGTGGCGAAATGGCCCCTTGGAATATTTAGGGCCATTCCCACAGGCGAAATGGCCAAGGCATTTAGCCTGTGGGACTGGCAAAATACCTTGACCGAACCAAATGGAATCGAACCAATCGGTTCAGTCGGTTACCAATTTGGTTCCGTTTAATTTTGGTTTTTAAAAATATATAACCAACTGGTTTGGTTTGATATTTGTTTGATTGTATAAAACATCATAATTTTTTTGCAATATATGAATAATAACATGCAAAATTGTACAAAAAGTTACTATTTTACTATTCATCAAATTATTATTTCGACATCCGTTTCCAACACAGCTTGGGTCAAAAAATTTCATGTAATTTTCTCATTATCGTAGTATTTTTTTCCGAAATTTGAAAACCAAAATCAAACCAAACCAGTCGGTTATATATTTTTAAAAATCAAAATTAAACCGAACCGAATCGGTAATCGACCGAACCGATCGGTTCGGTTTGGTTCGATTTGGTCAAGGCATTTCGCCAGTCCCACAGGCGAAATGCCTTGGCCATTTCGCCTGTGGGACTGGCGAAATGGCCCTAAATGATCCAAGGGGCCATTTCGCCACTCCCATAGGCGAAATGGCCCCAAAAAAGGTCTGACCAGTCAAACTGAACCATAAATTTGGAATTTTTTTTAAACCAAACCACAAAAGTTGGAATTTTTTTAAAATCAACCACAAATTTGGATTTTAGGAAATTTGGGACCCTATTTCAGTAAATAGCCCTGGTAATTGTTGTAGTTGCAGTATACTGGTATTTAAGTCTGCGTCGAGTAGGGGTGTAATTGAGTTAAACCTACTTGCGAGCTATTCGGAATCGACTCGAAAAAATTTGAAATCGACTTGATCATTATTGAGTCGAGCTCGAACTCGAGTTACTCGAGTAGACTATCGAATCGAGTTCGACCTCTTTAATACTTGACTCGATAAGTTTGCAGGCTTATTCGAGGCTAATCTAGTCTAATTGAGTTTATACATATTTACTTTTTTATATTTTTATTTTAATATAATTAAAAAAATATTTTATCAAACCAAGTCAAATTCGAATTCAAGTTGAACTTGAATATTTAAAAATATATATTTTTTAAATTTTAAATGATTAACTGAGTAGAGTCGAGTATAAAAATTATTCAATCGAATCGAATTAAATTTTAAATTTTAAATTTTTAAATCAAGTTGAGTTCAAGTTTGACACTGCATTAACTCGATTCAACTCTATTACAACCCTAGGCATCGAGTCGATACTGTAAAAAAAAAAAAACAGAAAAAGAATTATAATGTGGACAAGAGAAATGTGATTCAACCAAAAAAAAGCATGGCCAGAAAACATTAATTACCTTTTTTTACACGTAAGCTTTGTCGGACTTTTTTCGCTTAGTACTTTATGTAACTCTTGGTGTGAACTACTTTAATAAGTTTAAAAGTAACCTTATTGGTGGACTACTTCAATAAGTTTTACTCTTTTTTTTTTTCCCAAAGATAAACTTTTTTTAAGCACAATTAACATACTCCTAAGTTTGTTTTTATCTTAATTTAAACAATATTTGAAGTTGAAGCCTTTAAAATCAAATATAAAACGTTCGTAAATTTTTGCCTAAGATCAGAGGTTTTCTGGTCAACTGAAACTTAATATGGCAAAGGGACATGACATGCTGAGCTGGCTGAAAGCCGCGCGAAAGGCAAAATCATTCGAAAAAAGTTTAAATAATGTGAAAATGAGGTTGAAAAGAACTCAAATTCTTGGCCTGGAGGAATGTCATTTTGCCATATATGAAATTTAATATACATAGTCATTGTACAAGTCACTAAATCAATCATAAATATACGTGATCTATGATCTGTGATCATTTCTCTACATATCCTAATGTTGTAAGCATCAACTTGTTTACGGTCTGAGCATAAACATACCTATGTATGATCACAATCCATCTTTGTGACTCTTTTCATGTCCTAAATCCACAATCCACACATCATGTCCTAAATCCCAATAATTAAATTTGCCAAGAAGATAAACTCCATGTATTTTTTTCTAATATTTGTGAATTAATGTGTTAATTTTTGTATAAAGTTCTTCATATGATATATATATTCAAGCTTTTGCTTGAAAACAAATGGTAAGATAATTGTGGACTGTAAGTTACTGGTAAAGTTGCCTAATAGTACATAATATCCTATCCTGATAAGATTTGTCCATTTTTGTTTTTTTTTGTTTTTTTGTTTTTTTTGGTACAATGTGGTAATTCTTTTTCCTTATAGTTTCAATTAAGATTCCAACTTATAAATTTATAAATTTTGGAGATTTTTTTTTTATAAGCAAATTCTTCATTTTAAAATGAAGGAAAAATCACTTGAGATAAAGTCTCAAGCG
The DNA here is from genome assembly GCA_949673435.1 of Macaranga tanarius. Taxonomy (NCBI): domain Eukaryota; kingdom Viridiplantae; phylum Streptophyta; class Magnoliopsida; order Malpighiales; family Euphorbiaceae; genus Macaranga; species Macaranga tanarius. The sequence continues at coordinate 13,132 of CATIWO010052232.1, read as the reverse complement.
ATGAAAATATCCCTCCTTAAGTTTTAGAGATTATTTTAATTAGTACATTCAGATAAAAAAAATTCAGTAATATGTACAATAATATAAATAATCGAGTTAATATCATTAATTAAAATACATTTGTGTTATGTATTTTAAAATATTAATGGTGATATACCACATGTCAAATGATGAAGCGTAAAAATTTCACCTAAGAGAAAGTATTGAGACAAATTTTTATTGTATTCACCTATTCGAACCAACAAATTTATTTGGCTATCAAAATACTATGTTAAATATTTTTTTAGAGAGAAAATGAATTTTTCATTTATTGAAGATTAAGAGCACATCTAGATTTAAATAATAATAATAATAGTATCAGTACAATAAAAAAAATACCAAAATAAAATTTTGCTAAAGTTATAAATTTTTTTGTTATTGTTCTTCGATCGGGTTAACAAAACTCTTTCGATTTGCTACTCGGTTATCCGTACGCTTAACTAAATGGCTTTATTTAGCCATAAATTGACTCTCTGATCTTTGAATGAACCCAATTGTAGAAATACCATTAAAAAATTTACAATAAAAAAATATCCCAACTTAATAAGGGAAAACCATAAAAATTTAATTAAGGGCAAGAATTTCAAAAAAAAAAATTCAACAATTTCAATAATAAAAAAAAAACCAACAAAACTCCAATTTATATTTATTCAATGTAAAAATAAAATAAAATAGAAATAACAAGAACCATCATAGATCGAAAAGATGATTGATGATTAATGTTGATCAAAATATATATTTTGACGAAAAACTAAAAAAAAAGAAAAAAAAGAGGTGGTTAGGGTTTCAATAAATATTAAGTTTTGTAATAGGTAATACTATGTTAAATAGTTGACATTGGAAGCTGGTATAGTCTCGTGTATAAAGTTACTATTTGGAAATCAATACTTCGCACTCATGGGAATGAATTGAAATAAATCAAATAATATGCTAAAATAAAAAAATTGAATAGAATAATATTTGCTTATCTCAACTTGGACATTAAATATCTCAAGTTGGAGCCCCTCTCCCTCTGTAAATCAAATAACTAATTCATAAATTTTATCTGAAAGCAGATGTTAAAATGGCCAAGGCACGTAGTGGGGTAATTAAAACCAAAATGACTTGAAAGCGGAAAAAAGAAAAAAATCATTCAGTAAAAAAGATAAAACGAGTTATCCCATTTGATGATCAGCGCTATCATTGCCTTAAAATGATTTTAAAAAAAAAAAAAAAAAACTCTCTTGGCAATGCTCTAGCTAAGTTATTTTTGTTTTAGGGTAAAGGTGCATTTTAGCCCCTAATATTTATGCTCAGAAGCACATATGTCTCTTATATTGTTTTTGGAGCATTTTAGCACAAAAATAAGTTTCAGCTGTGATTTTGGCCCCTCTACTAATGGCTTCAATTGACGGTGTTAAAAAGGCAAAGGTGCATTTTAGCCCCTAATGTTTATGCTCAGGAACATATATGCCCTTTACGTTTTTTTTGGACCATTTTCGCACAAAAATAAGATTCAACTGTGATTTTAGCCCCTCTACTTTGGGCAAAGGTACATTTTAGCCCCTAATGTTTATGTTCAAGAGCACATATGCCCCTTACGTTTTTTTGGACTATTTTCTCACAAAAACAAGTTTCAGCTGTGATTTTTTCCCTCTACTAACGGCTTGAATTGACAGTGTTAAAAAGAATTCAACAGTGCTGATGTGGTTTTAAGGGGTCAAATTACAACTGAAACAGACTACACAACCATCAACCTTTTGTAACTTATTCCAATCGTATCATGCGAAAGCCATGATAACAAATTTTCCGGAGGATGAACCAACTTGTGGCACCCCAGATGGAGGCCTTGGGTATAACTTGCCATGAAATCAGCAGCAAAATTTGGCACCCTATAAATGTGAGATATTTTTACCTCCTATGAACGTTGCAACAGAGATCTTATTGCTGATATCAGGTGCGTGTGAGCATGAACCTCTTCAGGTTGAAGCTGGAGTAACCTGGTTGTACTCAAACTATCTGTGTCCAGGACCCCATTCCGATAACCAAGTTCCTATACCAGCTCTAAACCTTCCCAAATACCCCACAATTCTGCTTCTAGAACTGAGAAAACTCCCATCTTCATTACAAAACCCACGATCCAATTTCCATAAAAATCCCTTATCAGGCCCCCAGCTGTGGCCACTTGCCTTTGCTTAATGACAGCACCATCAGAATTGACTTTCACCCATCCCGAATCAGGTGGCTTCCAGCCTATCATTCTCTGCACTCTATTTCGGCCAGTTATCATGAATTGCCCAATTCTTTCCATCATCTAGAAATTTTTCATGCACGACAAAAGATATCCTCCACTTTATTTCCTTTCCAACATCCCTTTTGAAAAATTATAATAGATTACACCAGTGACAAAATCTCCAGATGGCAACTCCAAAAATACAACTTAATGAAAAATATAATAGATTATGCCAGTGCCAAATTTTGCTGCTGATATCATGGCAAGTTATGCCCAAGGCCTTCATCTAGGGTGCCACAAGTTGGTTCATCCTCCTGCAGATTTGTTATCATGGCTTTCGCATGATAGGATGGGGATAAATTACAATAGGTTGATGGTTGTGTAGTCTGTTTCAGTTGTAATTTGACCCCTTAAAACCACATAAGCACTGTTGAATCCTTTTTAACACTGTCAATTCAAGCCATTAGTAGAGGGATAAAAATCATAGCTGAAACTTATTTTTGTGCAAAAATGGTCTAAAAAAAATGTAAGGGGCATATATGCTCCTGAACATAAACATTAGGGGCTAAAATGCACCTTTGCCCATAGTAGAGGGGCAAAAATCACAGCTGAAACTTATTTTTGTACGAAAATGATCCAAAAAAACGTAAGAGGCATATGTGCTCCTGAGCATAAACATTAGGGGCTAAAATGCACCTTTGCCCTTTTAACACCATCAATTGAAGTCGTTAGTAGAGGGGCCAAAATCACAGCTGAAACTTGTTTTTATGCTAAAATGCTCCAAAAACAATGTAAGGGGGGCATATGTGCTCTTGAGCATAAATATTAAGGGCTAAAATGCACCTTTGCCCTATATTAATATTACACATGATTCAAAAAACACAAATATATAATTTTTATATTTAGTATACATAATATACAATATTTCACACATTCTATTTCACCACTTTGAATTGGGAGATAGGATGTGAATTTTTTTCCTCTAGCGGTTTGGTCATTTAAATTGATGCAAATTTTTTTGTTTGTTTTTTTAACTACATATATAATGGAAATTTTTTTAAAAAAATACCACAAAAATAGTAACATGTTTTTTTTTTCTAAAATATAAATTGGTAATAAGTCTTATCATACTCTAGCATGATAAGCGTAGTGATGCTGTAAACTATTTCAATTTTACAATAAATAAAATTATTAAAAAATAAATAAATAATTACTTTTTTTTTTTGTATATTTAGTAGATTTTTTAAAAAATAATTATACGTATATACTTTTCATTTTTTCTATAATTTATTTTATTTGTTAATAATTTTTATATTTAATAACTCACACACACACACATATATATATATATATATATATATATATATATATATATATATATATATTTATCAATTTTTTAATATAATTATTTAAATATTATGAATTATTTAAATTTTTCAAAAATAGTGTGAATTTAATATTTTTAATTATCAAAACTAAAAAGTAAAATTCATATTTATTATTTGTGAGTTTGAATTTATTTATAAGATATCATACATAACTTTTAAAAAAAGTAATTATTTTTTTACTACATTTACGTTTAAATGTTTATTTTCAACTATCAATATATATACATATATTTTTTTTTTTAAAAAAAAAGAATAGCATGAGTATAAAATATATAGTTAAAAAAGTTTTTAGAATATAAAATAATAATTATTTATTATATTTATTACATAAGATATTTCATCAATTTCAAATAACAATTTTATTATAATAATTTAAAATATTATTTTTAACCTTATAATAGTTTTAACGTAAATTTAAAAAATTTGCAATAAAAAGTCAACAATTATTATATTAATTATGTTCAATTCACATTGAATATTATACAATAGAGCATAAAAAAATTATTCCGATATATTTTTAAATAAATTATTACTAACAATATACTTTTTAAATATTAAAATATGATAATGATATATTTATAAATATATTAATGATATTATCAAAATACCATGTTATATTAAAAAAAAATAATATGTTAAAATATATTAGAATCGATCATTTTATTTACTTTAAAATAGCATATTACGTTATTATAATAGAGTCAAAGCGACTTATATGTTATTCAGGATCGACTTAAAAAAAAATTAAAATCGATATTATTATTATCGAGTTGAGCCGGTGATCGAGTTAGTCGAATAGGCTATCAAAATGAGCTGGAAACTCCTTTGACTTGCTAGGCTCGTGAGGTTAATCGGATCTAATTAAATTTGTGTATATTTATTATTTTACCTTTTTATTTTAATATAATTATAAAAATATTTTATTAAAACAAATCCAATTCCAACTTAATCATGTTTGAATATTTTATAAATTATTTATTTAAAAATTTTAAAATTTTAGCAAAATTTAGTCATTATTTTAGATTGATAATTAGAATAGGATTTGGATTGAGGTATTTGAGTAGGATTTAAAAACTATGTTATGTATCCATATAAATAGCCAGTTATCTCATAATAAAATTAAAAATTAAAAATTAAACACAATCAGAAACTGAACGAGTTCCGTTTCATTTATTTTGAAGAAGCGCTAGACTCAACGATTGCGTGGAGCGAACGCAGGAGTGGTACCGGCACAATAAACAAAGAGTGGGTGTAAGATTAGGGATTGGAGTGGTAGAGAAAGCAAGGAAAGAAGAGAGGGATGTCGTACCTACTTCCGCACTTGCACTCAGGATGGGCCGTGGATCAGGCCATCTTGGCCGAGGAAGAGCGTCTCGTTATCATCCGATTTGGACACGATTGGGATGAGACCTGCATGCAGGTATCCTTTTTCTTTTCTTTTCCCCAATTAATTAATTTAGGTTTCTGGATTCAGTTGAACTGTTAATTGATTGATTGAATTGAATTCTTGCAAAATCATGTCGATTTTGGCATGATTTTATTTCTTTAAAAATGCCTTCTTGATTGAATTCCAGCAACTGCAAGCTCACTGAAATAGATTTGAATTGAATTGCATTTTTGCACTTTCCATTAACAGTCTTAGCTTGTTGCAGTTGATCCTGAAACTATGTTTGCGTAGTTGTTTAACTGTTCACAAATTTACTTAATTTTTTTATACAATTGATTAACCTCTGGTTTTGAATTCTTTTGGAGTGCAGAATTGCATAATTTCTGGAAAAGATTACTTTTTTCTCTTAGTCGCAGTTTTTAGGATTTTTAGGGTTATGAACTCATCGGAACTGCATGATAATGCTTTACTTTCAATGGCTTCTGTTCCTATTGAGATGTTATTCATAGTTATTAAAGGTGCAAGCCTAGGGCACAGGCAGACGCCTGAGTAACATAAGGCACAAAAGAGGAGAAAATAAGAAAATTATTTTTTTTTTCCGCTGGGCATGCATGAAAACTTTGTACAGTCACATAGTCAAATCAACGCTAGAGATCTATGGATGGACTAACAATTCAAGAAATTGTAAAGAAAAAACAGTTGTAAACTAACATATTACATGCCTCGCTCTGCCTCAGTGTTTGAGGCACTAGGGCCTTCACTGCAGGCATGCTCGAGGTGCTCCTTTAACAACAATGGTTGTTATTTATTTATTTATGCATATTGTTATTTGATGATTATGCATTTTTCCAAATGATGCTGATTGCTCTTATTTGTCTGCTTTTTAGATGGATGAAGTACTGGCTTCTGTTGCGGAGACAATAAAGAACTTTGCTGTCATATACCTTGTGGATATCACTGAGGTACCTGATTTTAATACAATGTATGAGCTTTATGATCCATCCACAATCATGTTCTTCTTCAGGAATAAGCACATTATGATTGATCTTGGGACTGGAAATAACAACAAGATCAACTGGGCTCTCAAGGATAAGCAGGAGTTTATTGACATTGTTGAGACTGTGTATCGTGGGGCAAGGAAGGGCCGTGGTTTGGTTATTGCTCCTAAAGATTACTCCACCAAGTACCGCTATTAAGTGTTAGGGAAAGTTATTCAGTTGACCTTGTGTTGAAAACTATGTTTGCATAAAACTCGAGAAGTTATAGATGTGCAATGTGCTGGTTGACATGAGTTTCTTGTAGTATTACTGTTTCTGTTCCAGTATTGCACATCGGAACAATGTATCTCAATTTGACGTGATGCTTTTATTATTGAGTCTAAATCATGGCATTTTCACCTTATATTTCATATAGTCTTGTATAAGATAGGTTTTAAGTTTTGGCATTAAATGTCTGTGAACTGGCTTGAGCTAGATGTTTAAAAATAAATATGCTGTTATCTGTAGGTAGTGGACCTGGTATGAAGTTGGATCTTTAGGAAGAAAACCATGAAGAGGTAAGATAAACAATAACTTAGATCAAGAACAACTTGTGAGCTAATTTTTGTAGTCTTTGATGGATGAGGATGCATATATAGTGTTTGAACATGTCTCTCATTGGCTTCAGTTTTAGCTGGGAGCTTGTTTATGACTAAGCGTGTTCATAGTGGAGCTGGTGTTTGATCTGGCCTGATTGACCACCTAGGCCTACCTAGCACAATATAAGCTATTATTACATTATTTCTGTCGCTGGGGTTGTGCCATAATTGAACAAATAAGGCTGCTTCCTTTGAAAATAAGTTGTCACAAGGATGGAGTCGAGGGCCAGCTTGCAGGATGAATTTCGTTTCATTTTTTTTGGGTTCTCACAACATACTTCAAGCCATGTAAACAGGTCTGTTCTGGACTGATGTTGGAAAATTGCTGATAGTTCCATCATGTTGAGGTTTAGGTAGCTCTTTTTTTTTTTTTGAACAGATTTATTGCAGCTTATACCTCATTATTTCTTACAGTAGTCCGTATTTAGAAGCAGGTTGACAACTTTATCTTATAACCATATGAGGGATGCCAATGGGCTTACTTTTTACAAAAACAGCATTATTGATATAGATGTTGCCATTTTAGCTGCTGTTCTTTCTCCATCTAGTGAATCAATAGTTAATACTCCTTAACTGTAATAGCAAACCGTTTTGTTGTTCAACTATCATGGCCCGTGAGTTGGGTCTATGGGCACCGAGGAATTGCTTTAGAATAATCTAGCGGATGCTGAGGTAGTTAATTGTCCTGAGATTGCAGATAGCGAGTGGAGAGTTGATGTAATTACAGGACCATATGAGGTTGTGTATGTGTGTGTATTCAGATCTAAGTGAAGCATGTACTTCTATTGCTAATTTATTTATTATGTATTGTTATATACTAGTTAGTTACATATTATTTCAGTGTATAATAAAATCATCTGCATTTCTGTGTCATGGCTTTTTCTGAATGGCTTCTACTAATTGTATCATTGCCATGCCAACTAAGTACCATGTGACTCCTGCTAAGATAACTTGCAACCAAGAGCTATTAACAACCTCCAACGCTAAAGCACCACCTACATGTTCGTTCAATCTGCCAACTGCCTGTTCTCTTACTTGTAAGTTTACTATAATTGCTGAAATTATTCCAGTTGCCATTGGTATTCTCCATTCTTTGGGATCTCTCTTGTTCTCTCTCGTGCCATAATCTTTCTCGTTCAGATTCTTTGGCTCTTTAGCATGTGAAGCCTCTCTGGTAGCTCTAATATCAGACTTATTGATTGAGGCAGGAAGTGCTCCAGCCAATGGCATCCAGTACTCATCATGATATTTGGTATTTGGTGGGGTGGTCTGTTTTGCATGCTTTCTAGCTGCAGCAGCTTCACGGAGCTTGTTAATGTTTGGTTCAGTTGATTTTTGGGCAATCTGTGGGAGGTTTTGGAGAGATTGTGGTTTTGATTCTCGTGCTTTTGGTGTGTGCCAGTATAACCAATTTGAGATTGATCTAATCGCCTGAATAGCTGCTATTCTAGCTTCTCTTTGTAGGTCTGTTTCCTGAAATGAATTAGAGCATCTCATAGTATGTAATAGATAATTGACACTCAGCTGAATTATTTGTTCGATGCAGCTAATTATAGTTGATGAAAATCTGCATATGATCAGCTTGGGCAACGGGGATGAAGTAAAAGTATGGAAGTATTCGTTTTTCCCCAGGAAACAACCCTATTTGCAGACAAAACCACTAGAAATTGTTTGAACTTTCAACCAACTGGCCTATGCACAAACTTTACAAAAAGAACCTAACCAGTAACCTATGTGCTTCTAAAGAGGATCAATTAATGATGTGAATGGTCTAGCATATGAGAACTAACCTTGGAGCTTTGCTTATTTTCCTTGTTCATGGCATCAGCATATCTGGTTTGGAACTTTTTGACATCAATGAATATATTTGAGACACGTGCACCTCCTGTGCCGCTCGCACCAACTCGGACATTGCCGCGTGGCTGCTTGGACATTAGGAACTCCAGTGCTGGTAAGTCTGACCTTTCCACCATGCTGTGTTTGTTTCAGAGAAATAAAACAAAACTGAAACTTTACATATAACACTGTTGTAAACTTTGAACTGCTAAACTAAAATCAAGAAAAGAAAGATACTAACGAGATGCAATCAACTGGGCATGCATCAATGGCTGCTTGAATTCTGTGCTCAGGATCAGCCCATTGAGCAACAACCCTTGCTCTTCCATAAACTGATTCAATAGCAAAGGTTTTATCTGCAAATAAGGCACATTTTAAGCAGCCAACACACTTCACCTCATCCACAAAAACTGCTTTCTCTTCACTTTCTGACCCAAACCACACTGAGTATATTGGTTTCCCAGTGTACCCGCGTAGTTCTGCAATCTTTGATTGTTCCTGTAGCATATATTTAAGTTTCAATTGAGTTGGTAAAATAAAATAACAAGAGAAGTACTAAAAAAACAAAAAAAGCTGAGGCGGACCTTATCATAAGCCGAACGAGAAACAGGATCAGAAAGAAAAGAATAAACTTGGTTAAGTATGATAGACATGTCATGACCCGTAGGACCAGCAATATCTGGATGGCACCGTTTCTGCAATGTCCTGTACGCCATTTTTATCTGTGATTGATCTGAGGAACTATCTATTCCAAGTAAATCGTACAGGTCAATATCTGTTATTGAAGATGAAGAAGAAGAAGAAGAAGACGCTGTGCATGTTACTTTCCTCCTGGAGATTGCTGGAGGAAAAGAAATGAATGTTTTTGGTGTTGAAATTTTTGTTATAATTGAAGCTGAAGGTGTGTATGAAGGGATGCATGCAATAGCCATTTCTCCTCCTCAAACAAAAGATAGAGAGAATTCTGAAAAAAATAAAGAGCTTTCTTTTATTATTATTATTTTTAATTATTTGTTGTAGTTTTGAGACTTGTAGATATTTTTTCTTTTCTTTCGTTTGTTGTCCTTTTTAGCATTGATATTTATTTGAACATGATGTGTTCCAAACATTTTAGAATTAAGGAGAAAAATAAAAACAATTTCATGATTGTTTTCAAAAGTTGGTGTGGTTTTAAGTATTTAAATAGTGGAAAAGTCTAAACTGAAATACGTTGTTGGGGATTATAATTTATAAGTTAACCGGTTAATAAGGAAATTATAGTTAAATATTGCCATAATTTTATTTTATTATAAAATATTTTAATATATTAAATTAATAAATAAAATTATAAAAATACATATCTAAATAGTATATATTTGTGCCTAAATATCTTAACTTTCATTCAGAGTTGGTTTAAATTTTAATTGTCAACATTCTCACAATAAAAAATAAAATATGATAAATTCTAACAAATTAAAAATAAGTATATACCATCGCAAAACTAACTAAAAATAAAAATAAACTAAATACTCAAATTTACTAAGTCTATCTCAATTAGAGTATACAATAAAAAAAAATTGAAAAGTAATTTTATGAGAAAAAATTAAACAAAATTTAATTAGAAAAATTTACTAATATAATGAAAAGAAAGAGAAATTCAAATGTTTGTCAGAAAACTAAGCTACTAAAAAAAAATAACATGCAAAACTTTTACAAAATTTAATTTGAAGGTTGTTGTTTTATTACATTTACTATAATCTTTACATATAGATATACATCATTCATTATATTTTTATAAATTTGTGGTTGTTTCTCTTTTTTCTATTTGTTTTATCATAATGTTTTTATTAGATTCGCATAGTTATATTCAAGTCCATCTTCCCACCATATTCACATACTAAATAAACAAGAAAAAAAAAAGTTATTGACACGTAAATAATTGTTGGAAATTTAAAAGTAATAATTATAAAAAGTATTTTATAGTTAGATGCTATTTTACTTAAAATTTTGTGATTTTTCTCACATATAAGACTATGTAGTGTTATTTTACTTATCTTTTAGTTTCTTATCAACTAATATTATCATTATTTTAAAATAAAATATTAATATAACATTAATTTTCATATAAAAATTATTTTATATATGATTTTCCATCAATGTAACTATATGCTTTGAAAATATTATAAATTTATTTAAAAATTATGTTATTATCTATAATAAATTTATAATGCATATTGATTTTATTTATTTTAATTCTATTAGTAATTAGTTAAATGTTACATTATTTAGTAAATAGTTTTTACTATCAAATATTCACATTATTTTAACATTATATTATATATTTGTAATAAAACAAAAATCTAATTACAAGGTACTTTCTTTTTTTTTTGGTACTTTTTCCAATTCATTATCTATTACATACTTGCCACTTTTCATATATTTTAATTATAATTATAATAGTGGGATTGCCAATAAGAAAAATAGAAATGTCAATAAATAAAATGTAAAAACTGGATATTTTTATAGAATATTAAGTTAGTCCATGTCTAAACAGTATAAGCTCTAAAGCATGATTAATTTACAAAAATGATATAATGAATTCACTATGTTTAAGCAACATCTTTTAACTCATTTCCTGATTTAAGAACTGACAGAGAAAAATGGTCTATTACAACAGTACAAAGCATCAGTAGTTCTAACTACATTTTTGCACAGGATGATGCTACTGCTAGCGAATGCATTCAAAATTCTTCCAAAAGTGCAAAGGAGACATACCAAGTAAGACTGTACGGCTAAATGTCAAGTATGAGTTCTCATTTCAAAACTGTAAACCGGAACAAGCTATGTGTTTCCATTTTCTCTACAAATAGCTACAGGCTCAAAAATGCCTGTAACCGAAAATGTAAGCTCCAAATTTGCAGAATGCAATTCTCAAACAAAATTTAACGCAGAAGGGTTGTCATGAACATGTCAGGGAAAAAAACACCAAGCTCTGGGGTTTTGTCTGGAAGGATGAACATGAATTGATGCATCAAAATGCTGGGGTGAATTATCAGCAAGAGAAATTCACTAATCAGTTTCATATGGCAGCTTTGGTTACCATAGCAGTGACAGAATGACCATTTCACAAGACCCTAGCTTCTATGCACTCCAGCACAGTACTTAAATTCGAGTTTACCATATCCGTACCATTGCCCCAAAGACTATAGCAATGAACTTCAGTGCAAGACCATTTAGGCTGTTAATGCTATTCCCTTCAGAATCAACACTGACCATGCTAACTCCCCCAACTATATTCTGAAGAAATCATTGTTTCTTTGGAGAAGGATTATGCTGTCCTCTTGGAGGACTGGTAGACATTGTACTGGAGAAGTCCGCAGAGCACTCAGCATTTGTCTGCTCCTTAGGTTGTGGAATAGGATAACGCAACCCAGATAACAGCCTTATCCTATAGGAGTTCTGCGCCAAACTCTCTGAAGAAGAATAAAAAGGTTATTATATTGAGTGCATAATTAGTGACAACTTTATAATGGCAATTGTTACCAGCCAAATTAGAATATATATATATATATATATATATATATATAGAAAGCCATTTGGAAGTGAAGAGGAAGAAAAATGTTATGCAACTGTGTGCTGTCCTATTTAATTAATTAATCATTTATAGAAAGCCACTTTCTCAAAATGAAAAACAAAAAACATCACATAATAAACTGTAGAACAATATTCAAAATCTTATCAATAAGTTCATCTGCAACCCTACCAAATAAGCCAAACAATAAAGTAAATGTTGGAACCGCTCTTTAAAATTTACAGTAAATCTAGAAGACTAAAACCTTACTATGGTTTTTATGTTCAAGAAATATAGGACTGGTAAAAGATGCAATGCAGAGGTAGCTAACAAAGGGTTACCATGCGCATTTTTTTGAAGGATAGGCGAACTATACAACACCAGCTGGTGTTACAAACGGCATGCTATCATTTTTCCCACCTATTTCCTTTTTGGCTAGGTACAAATATGAAAGTTTTAAGCTCTCGAAAGCTTGAAAACCATAGCCATATGACAAATAGCAAGAAACTTCTAAAACTTATAACAGCAATTAAAAAAAAAAAAGAGAAAAAGCATATTACACTTCAAGGTACTCTTAAGCAGAGGTTAATCAATAATGATATCAAATATAAATTAGGCAAATAGAGGAGAACATATACCAGAAAGGCAGAAATTCCACAAATCTTACCTATAAGTCCCTTCCTGGTCTCTCGGTTGTAGTTCATCAAGTCCTTCCTTCTAGTACTTGCGCTTGATGACTGCAGTTTGTTCCACAAACAAACGGAGGAAAACCATAGTTAATCTATGCACTAATTAGTCTAACATTCAAAGAATATTGTAACAATAAACTATAACTTTATACATAATTAGAGAAATAACAATTAAAATATTATAACAGTTGACTATAACTCCAACGTGTTTCTGTAACATCCGTGTCCCAGAACCGGATTACTGTTCATTAATGACAATTAAGAATGTTATTACTTCAGTTAATTAATGATGATGATTGGAGTTAATTAGTATTATGTGGAGATGTATTATTTTATCATTTGAGTTGATGTTATTTTTGAGAAATGAAGTTTAGTATTTTGAATAGAATGTGAAG
>CATIWO010052189.1:0-16243 GCA_949673435.1 Macaranga tanarius | reverse complement strand
CCATATCCAACTTCTTTCGAGACGAAGGAGAAGAATGTGGTTTCTTAGAAATAAAATCACTACTATCTTTCGCCATAACAACTCAAATCAACAAGAAAAAACTTCTTAAGAAAATGAAAAACAAAAAGAAATTGAAAAGATGAACAAAGAGAACAAAGAGCAAACAAAGATAAAGAAAACGAAACGACGAGAACGCAAAAAACTGACTGGAAACCCCTGATAAACAAAAAAAAGATCATAAATGAAAAACAAAAAGAAGTCAGACCAAATATGAAACCACAAAAACTAGTTATGAAAAAATAAAATGGGCCGGACCAAAAAAGAAAGAGGCTTGGTCAAACAGGCCTTTTTCTGAAATTTCCTCAAAATATAACTAATATGTATTATGTTGATAATTTTTTTAACATAAAATCCATCAATTTGATTATCCGACTTTTCTCTATGAAATACTAGTTGTTTTTAGAGAAATTTTACTTTAATAAATATTATTTCCATTAAAATAGAACTATGGAAAAAATTCACGATGAATAAGGTAATAAAAGACGATTTGTAAAAAAAAAAAATGCTTTTTTAATCTAATTTTACCTCCAATTCTTATTAAAGATAACAATGTAATTTAAATTTTTAATGCAGATAAATTTTAACAAAAGAAATTTATTACTTATTATTATTTAATTATAATAAGATGTTCAATTTGGAACCCAATTATAGTTCAAAATTGATATTGAATTTCTATGGTTTTTTTTTTTCCAATAGGACTATTTTAATAAAAAGACTATATTGAATATTTTGGGCAATACCTAACATTTATTTGATCAATTAATACTTTCTAACTTTCAATTTTAGTTTTACAAAAGTACCTAAAATTATTTTTGAGGCGATAATGATGATGTGGAGCTTATATGGAGTCATACATGGTAATTGTTTTAAAAAAATTTATATTTAACGGGACACGTGGCACCACATCCATAAATTGAACCATATGCAGATCCTCTAATCGTTTTGTACTCCCAAAAAATTGAACCATATGCAGATCCTCTGATCGTTTTGTTCCCTTTTGGAGTCGCCTCCTTCAAGCTTTTGTTTGAGGTAATTTAAAAAAAAAAAAAAAAAAAAAAAAACTTTTTTTCCTATTTTCATATGATTATTATTTTATTAATATCAAATTAATTAATCATAATTATGCGGGGATTTTCAAGCAGTTAACTCCAGCTTGTAACCATGCTTTCAACCCTTTTTTTAATTAAATTTTAAAAACAAATCACAGTTTTACTAGTGAAAAATAATGATTATAAGGAGATTTAATAGTTATACAAAAAAGAAAAACCAAATAAAATAATCACTTTTTTTTTGCAGGTGGTGTAATAGGGACATAGTTTCCATCAATATTATCATTATTATTATAGTTTCCATCAATATTATCATTATTATTATTGTTATTGGTGGGTTTGTTCTTGGAGATCTGGTTAGGATGTAGAGAAGGGAAGTGAGAGTGAAGAAAAGGATAGGGGGCGGCGTAGGAAGAGGAGAGGAGAAGGGTGCCGGCGGAGGACTTGAGGAGGAGGAGGAGGGGAGAGGAGAGGAGATGAGGGGCGGCAGAGGAGGAGAGGAGAAAGGACAAATTTGAACTTCTTTTTTAATTGGGGTGTTTAGATGCCTTGAAAATTTATAATAACAATAATAATAAAATAAGCACATTTATTTTTTAAAATTAAAAAATTAAGTGGGACACCTTGGGTTGATGTAGTGTCATGTGTTCTACTAAGTGAAAATTTTTCAAAAACATTGCCATGTATAAGTCTATATAAGCCTCACGTCATCGTTACCAACCGGAAAATGATTTTAGGTACTTTTTGTGAAACAGAATTTAAAAGTTAGATAGTATTAAGTGACCAAATAAATATTGGGTATTATAATGGGATTTAGTAAAAAATTCGGATACCTTCAATGCAAATAACCCAAACATGTTGTAAAAGAACTTTACAATTAAATGCTATAAATTTTAAAAAATTAATTTAGCAATTGATTAATGACAAATTATTTAAACTAACAAATAAAACTAATGAAACTTTTCAAAAAAGATTATATCACTTGAATGTAAAAGTTTTTATATTTTTAAGTTTACAGATTTTTTTAAAATTTTTATTTTAAAAATTTTCTATTTTTCTCAAACTTTTAAAAATTATCAAAAACTTTTACAATCGATATATATTTTTAAAAAAGTTCATTAATTTTATTCATTAGTTTAAATAATTTTTTTATTAGTTAGGAATTAAAATTAATTTTTTTAATTTATAAAATTTGATTGTAATTTTTTAAATAAATCAACATAATCTAGTTTTAATAAAAAAAAATCCTATTAAAAACCACAAAAAAAAAAGAAAGTTTTATGTCAATTGCGGGTTATAGTTGATTATCTTAATTGACCTTTTCACCTTAATAAAATAATACATATTATCTAATATTGATTGAAGAGTATATTAAAACAAATATCATACTTAAATAGTTGAGAGGTCTAAAAAAATTAAATCTTTTTCGATTTGTGTAATTTTATTCTAGTTTTAAATTTTTAATAGAAATGTTTCAGTTTAATAAATGTACGGTAATTCACAATTAATTTTTGTCAAAATTAAGTTTGGATGTGCTAATGCAGCAAGGTAGCTGCCATTGTTGATGTAAGTCCTACAGTTACATTAATTGTATATTTGTAAGGAAGAGTAAATGTTTTTGACATGTAACAAATTTATCATAAATTTTTTAATTTTGATATAAATATAGTGAATTTTTTTATACATTAAATTTTAATTTTAAATATGTGATATTCAATAGTTAATTATAATATTTAAATTATTAATTATTTTTATTATTACAAAAATTTTAAAAATATATCATTCATTTAACTATATTTATATAATTGCTAAATTTTTAATTAATGTATTATTTTAAATAAAATAATATTTACATAATTAATCACTAAAAATATTATTAAAATTAAATATATATTAGTATATGTGTTAAAAAAATTTATAGATATTATGTTATTTATATATTTTATTATTAAATAAAGGGATAAATTACATAAATAGCATCCAAACTTTTTAAATTTTTCTATTTTAGTATTTGAACTAATTTTTTTTAAAATAAAATGTTTGAACTGTCAAAAAAATTTTAAAATAGTGTTTCTAATAGGTTTTACAAGTTAAAATACTTATGAGTCTTATTTTAAATAATAAATTGACTTAAATGTTCTTGTTTTATATTATACTTCATTTTTTATTTTTCAATTTAAAAAAGTTATTTTCTTTTAGTCATAGATATTAAATTTGAAAAAGAATATATTGAATATTATTAATTATAATAAAATAAAAAATTAAACTATTATTGTGTGAAATGTCCATTATATTTCAATTTAAACTTAAAATATGAAAATAAAAAAAATTAACATTGTATGGTTCCAAATCTTATAATCTATTAATTTATTTTTTTAATTTGTTTTAGATTTTATTGATTTTTATGTTTATTTTTGATAGAAAATAGTATTATTATTCCCGATTTTGTAATACAAATTTATTTTTATTTATAATTTTTAGATGAATGTGTTAAAATTTTTGAATTTTCATTTTGAATCATACTATATGGAGATTCATTCCGAAAGAACCGAATCTCCGTACCAAACCGTTCCGAAAAATGAGATAGTATCAATATGGAGATTTTAAATTTTGGTACAGTATTAAAAATTTTATTTTTGAAATTTCTAAAATTTTGTATGCTCTTGGAGATTTTAAATCCCCGAATTTCCCTACATGTGCTCACCCCTAGTTTCACCCAAATAACTATCGCAAACCTCAATAGTTTCTTGTGTTCGGTCTATTATACTATTAGATTCTTGTGTTTTTAATAATTAATTTTAACATCTATAAGGTTTTACTTCGTTGACTACAACAAATCTATATTTTAGAGACAATTTTTTTATTGTCACAAAGATTATTGTCACAAAAAATGGACAATACGTGATAATATTTTTTACTTAGTCACAAAAACTAATTTATTGATTAGACGAAAAAAAAATATATGACAATATTAATTATATTGTCACAAAAAATTACAACTTTTAAAAAATTAAACTTAATGAAATATTGTCACAAAAATAACAATAATATTTGGATTATGTTTTTAGTGATAATTTTTTAATTGTCACAAAACTATTGTCATGAAAAATAGACAACACGTAATAAGATTTTTTACCTAGTCACAAATTCTAATTTATTAATTAATAAAATAATAATATATGACAATATATTATATTGTCAAAAAAAATTTAATTTTTATGACAACTTTATAAAAAATTGTCACGAAAAATAATAATAATATTTGATTCTATTTTTAGTGATAATTTTTTTAATATCACAAAAATTATTGTCACAAAAAATATAAAATATGTGACAAGATTTTTTAGCCAGTCACAAAATCTAATTTTTTGATTAGTTATAAAATAATATATGACAATTTGTTATATTGTCAAAAAAAATTTAAACTTTTTATGACAACTTAAATAAAATTGTTATTAAAAATAATAACAATATTTGGTTCTATTTTTTTTAGTGATAATATTTTATTGTCACAAAAAATATATAACACGTGACAAGATTTTCTAACCAGTCACAAAATCTAATTTTTTGATTAATCATAAAATACTATATGACAATATATTATGTTGTCATAAAATTTTTTAGCTTTTTATGACTTAATAAAAAATAATAATAGTATATAGTTTATAACTTTTTGTGACATTATAGTTTATTTTGTAGCTAAAACAAATGACTTTAACCAAAATTATATGACTTTAGTGATGGAACACTAAAAACATAAAAAGAAGAAGAAGAATTAGGGTAGACAAAGAAAAACCTAACTCTAACCTTTTAATCCCAAAATTCCAACCCAAAACACAACACCCATCTTAAATTAACCATACCAAACCTTGAATCATCATACCACTTACTAATTGAAGATCAAAATTGGGCAAAAAGGGTATTAGGGCTGCTGAAATCAATAAGCTTCAATTCATCTTTCATGTAGAATAATAAGGTTAGTAAAATTCTCTATTTTTGAGTATTATAACATATACTTGTAATTTGTGTGATTGTGGGTTTATATATATAAACCATTGATTTGTTTGTTTCCTGTAATTTTCTTATATTTTGAGTATAAACTATTTAATTTATCAAAATATTGAGAAAATATTTGTTTGAAATTAAATCTCTTGGAATTAAATCTGATGCAAAACTCTGTATATTGTGTACAAAGCAGGTTCTGTTCCTTGATGATTTCAAATCCTTAAACCTGTCATTTTATCTCATTTTTAATATGCAAATACTTTTATATCTTGTTTATCATGTGGTAAAATTTTGTGATAAACTGAGATTAATTGGCTTGTCAAATACCCTAATTTCTAAGACTGCTGCAGTAAGTAAATTCTACAAAATTAGGTTCTGAAATTTAGGCTTTTGAGGTCCTTAAACATAGTATTCTGACCTGATTTTTGGTATGCATTTACTTCAATATGTTATTCATATACCAGTAAAATTTCATGTCAATATTCAGCCGTTAATGCAGCCAAATAATTTTTATATTAAAATTGCTGCATTTAGATAGCATTTCACAATTTGCATGATTTGCATCATTCACATCATAGAGCATTGCATAAACATTTCATAACGATTCTTGTGTTTAGGAAATATCTTTAGTTTTGAAATTTTATGTTGTTAATAAGAGATGATGGAGTAAAGCGTGTTTTTACGGATTGATCAAACCGAGACTCAGTTATATAGTGTTTTTCTAGAGCCTTTTCTAATTTTAATGTATAGAACTTGGTTTTGGAATTTTTGACTTGTTCAGGTAAGTGAATCACTAATTAACAATGCTATGATTGTAAATATATATATATATATATATATATATATATATAGATATTTTCCTAAAAGTTTAGTTATTATTTGCAAATATATACTATATATACAATACAGTCTTTTATGTTATGTTAGATTTTGTAATAAATTGAAAGTATAGTTTTGTGATCTTGGGCACAACTTTTATATATCCATGTATTTATTTTGGTTGTGGATAGATAAGTGATTAATTAATGCATATATGATGATACTTTAATATAACCTTATGAAGTTGAATCTTCATAATTGCCTAGAATGTTTATTCTCTTTGTTTAAAAAAAATATTAAGGTGTGGAAGTATATATCTTGGTTAAGGATGTTACATTTAATCTTGAAGATGCTATATAGATATTCAATTATTATAGATAAATCTTTTGTTCCTAATGATTCAACTTTGAATAGCCTTCATTCTAGAAAATAATAACAATCATGATAGTTTAAGATTTTTGTTATGTTTGTTTTTATGCATGCAATTCCCCTTTTCTATTATATTTCTCTTGTTAGTTTAAAGTATGAATGTTGATTTTTTTCTAGACTAGAAGACGTTCCTTGTAAAGTGTGTATATAATCATAGCATGTGCATGCAAAGAGAATTTTAGGTGAACCATATATTTACTTAGTTACCATTGAAACATATATGTAAAGTTTTTGAACGTAAATACAAATTTTGAAGTTGAAACAAACTTTTGAATTTATTCTTATTTACTTTTTTTAATGGAATGTGTTTTTTTTTTTTTTTGGAGATAGACTAATTAGTTATGGTTTCAAATTGTTTAGACATGGTCACAGTCCAAAAGTTAAATATAATTGCATAGATTTGCATCAAATTATATTTGTAATAATCGGTAATTTTTTTTGGCAGGTATTTAGAAGCAAAAAGATGAGATATAGTGCACAAGTTAGTAGAAAAGCTATTTATAATAAAAATTTATGTATGTAGTTTATCATTCTTTGACTCAAATGTTGACTATTTATTGTTATTTTATTGAAAATAAATAAAAGTTGTGCATTTAAGTTTCTCTTGTTGTTATTCAATATATTTATGGAACAATATTTTTGTTTATATATATTAAATTATAAAATGATATTAATTACATTTATGTTAGTGATTAAATAATTGCTGATAATAATTGAAATTAAAAGGATATTGTCATGAATATATACGGCATAGTCACTTAAGCTTAATTTGTGACGTTAAAATTCCATTATTAATTTATATATAATGACATTAATTATATTCAATTTTTCTTTGTAATGAATTATATTTTTCGTGACAATTTATCATGTCACAAATTATATTCTATGTCATTTTTCCTTGTTACTGATTATATTTTATGTGATTTTTTTTATCACAAATTAGTGATAATATAATTTTGTCATTGTATTAAGTATATGTGACAATACATTATTAGAGTGACAAAAAAACAATTGTCACAAATAAAATATTAAAAAAAAATATTTAATTTGTGACATTAAAAATTGTCACTATTGGTGCTTTTGTGACAATATTTTTTTATTTTACGTTACAATATTAATCGTCACTAAAGTTAATATACGTAATAATAATTTTTAATTTTATGTTACAATATTAGTTGTCACTAAATTTAGTATTTATGACAATAATTTTTTGATAGACTTTTCGCTACACAAATATAGGTGACAATTTTTTATCGTAACAAAAATATATTAGTGACAATATTAAACAGTTTTGTGACAATATTAATTATCACTAAAACATAAATTTGTTGTAGTCGTTAAACTATTACATCTACCTTTAATTTACCATTAAATGGACTAATTTGAAAACAATAAAAGTTCTATTTGATTCCTAAACTTATAATATAATTTTAACTTCATACATTTTTATTAAATTAATTTATTTTTTAACGAATATTACAAAATACATTGTAATATTTGCTTTTTCATATGCTGTTGTATAATAATAAAGTTTCTTATAGTAAAGATAAAAAATATTCACTTCAAATTAAAATGATTCAATACACACACTTTATTTACAAGTCTTTATGGAATTACAATTATCAAATCTCATTAAAAAAAATCTACTTCAGAATGACAAGCATCATTTGGATGCAGTGCCAATCATACAAATTGAGTTTATATCAGTATGGTGAACTTTAATTGGTATAACCTCAATTACATAAATTGCATCAGTATAGTGCCAATTACAAAATTGAGTACTTGCTATTATGATAAATTATAATTAGTGTAATACTAACTACATAAGTTGTATTGGTATGGACACAATAAGTAGATTGAGTCTTTTTTATTTTTTACTATTATTTTTTATTTTTTTTGCAAAAGAATTAGTAGATTGAGTCTATGTGGATATGATATAATCAATATAGTGCAGACTACATTATCACATTAGATTAGTATTAGTTCTAAATTAATATATATTAAATTTATTTTTATGTTAAAAATGAAATTTATTTAGTTATTATAATTATGATTACAATGAAAAAAAAACACATTAAAAATATATATTAATTTAATAAAAAAATGAGTAAATTAAAATTATATTATAAGTTTAGAGATAACATAAAACTTTTAATCGTTCCAAATTGATTCATTTAACGGTAAATTAAATAAGAATCAATAACGATCATCTCCTTGAGATTTAGTCAAACCCACTAGTTCATCATTATATTTTTAGAAGTCAACTAATAACCTCATCAATTTTGATTTTATTTACTATTTTCCTCTTCTTCTAACTAAATACTCCTAAAATTTGATATTTTTATTATTTATTTGAGCAGTTATTGATTTAGTAGAAAGGAAAATAGTTAATGATGAATGCGAAACCTCCTCCAGACCTATAAATACAAAAGAAAATTTTGGATGAGCCTAGGATCTTTAATTCGTAGGTTCTCCGATGCTTAAGTTAGAGAAAGTCTATTCAAGATAAGATATTTAAGAGAAATATGAGCCTATATATAGGCATAAGAGGGACATACCTAGTTCTATTCGGATTAGTATTATGTGAGTCCTAATTCATTACCAATTAGATCTCTTTATCCTTATTGATCATTGATTTTCCATATGGACATAGAGTCCTCTTTGGACTTAGATCTTTGGGGTTTGAGACATGATCTTTTCTCATATTTATCAGAAGTCCCCCCTAATGGTATCGAATATTTATGTTTGGTAAAAATTGATTCTTCATTCCGACTGCATATTTTAAGCAAAAATTCATGAGTGTCGAGATACTCATCCTTAATAAATTCTAAGATTCTTACCTTCACTGAAGACCCTTTCCAGTATTATGAAACACATTCATTTTTTACAACTTTTCGAGAACTCATTCGTACTCATATATTATATGCATCAGAGCTTAGTAGTTCATTGTTTAACTACGGAGTAACATTCGTATTTGATAAGCGTAAGTGCTTTGATGAACTCGTATCATACATTAATATTTATAAAAATGGCTTCTTACAATTGACGAGTATTTGCGAGTAGTGCTTGTTATAGACGAACACTGTGCCTTCGAGTGTCGAGCATTATGCTCATATTTGGTATCCTACTCATATTACTTACGAGTATTATGAGAGTTATTCGTATAACTATACATCACTGGTTGGGTTTGTATCCCAATTATTCCAGACATTTACTGGTAATATTTCCTTAGATTTTTACATTCCAATGCCTAGGAATATTATTGTTCCTCTCCAATAGAGTCGAATATTTATATTCAAAAATGAGGTAAAAACTTTACGTTAGTCATTTGTTCCGGACTTTAATAAGTTCGTATATTTCGAACCTTGATAAGTTCGTATATAATGACCTTAAGAGGTTCATTTGTTTTGAACCTTGAGAGGTTCATATGTAATGACCTTTAAGAGGTTCGTTTGTTTTGAACCTTGAAAGGTTCATATGTAATGACCTTTAAGAGGTTCATTTGCTTTGAACCTTGAGAGGCTTGTATGTAATGACCTTTAAGAGTTTCATTTATTTTGAAACTTGAGAGGTTCATTTGTGACCTTAAGAGGTTCATTTGCGTGAATCTTGAGAGGTTCATTTGCATGAACCTTGAGAGGTTTGTTTATAACCTTAAGAGGTTCATTTTCGTGAACCTTGAGAGGTTCGTTTGCGTGAACCTTGAGAGGTTCGTTTGCGTAAACTTTGAGAGGTTCATTTGTGTAAACCTTGAGAGGTTCGTTTATGTGAACCTTAAGAGGTTCGTTTGTGACCTTAAGAGGTTTATTTTTCGTAAACCTTGAGAGGTTCATTTATGACCTTAAGAGGTTCATTTTCATGAACCTTGAGAGGTTCGTTTGCATGAACCTTGAGAGGTTTGTTTTCATGAACCTTGAGAGGTTCTTTTGCGTGAACCTTGAGAGGTTCATTTGCGTGAACCTTGAGAGGTTCATTTGTACCTTAAGAGGTTCATTTTTATAAACCTTGAAAGGTTCATTTGTGACCTTAAGAGGTTCATTTTCATGAACCCTGAGAGGTTCATTTGTAATGACCTTTAACAGGATCGTTTGCTTTGAACTTTGAGAGGTTCGTATGTAATGACCTTTAACAGGTTCATTTATTTTTGAATCTTGAGAGGATCGTATGTAATGACCTTTAATAGGTTCGTTTATTTTTGAACCTTGAGAAGTTCGTATGTAATGATCTTAAGAGGTTTATTTTTATTCTTTATTTTGTATG
This sequence comes from Macaranga tanarius, assembly GCA_949673435.1. Lineage (NCBI taxonomy): Eukaryota > Viridiplantae > Streptophyta > Magnoliopsida > Malpighiales > Euphorbiaceae > Macaranga > Macaranga tanarius. Next base: position 5,621 of record CATIWO010052189.1, on the reverse strand, counting down.
CTTAGGACTATCAAATCTCCCCTAATAGTGTCAAATATTTATGTTTGACAAACTGTGAGGCTCTGAGTAATGGTGTTTGAAAGCTTCAATATTTTTTGCCTTGTTAATCAAGCAAACATATATTTTTTATAGGTTATGCTTTGGATGGTTGAGGTATCTGAAATATCCAGATGTTTGGATTATTCTGCAAATCATACGATATGTAGGCCTAATGAGGCACTTGGAGTGTCCGAGTGCTTAAATTTATTTTTGCTAATCAAGCGATATGTAGGCCTAATGAGGCACTTGGAGTATCCACGTGTTCGGATTTAGCCTTTCGAGTTTTATCAAATCTCATTCCTTGTCGATGTTGGCTTTGTGACTTTTTATCCCCGCTTATGAATTGCTAGTTTTGGCTTTATGAGCTTTTATCAAAGCTCGAGTGTTGTCATCTTTGAACTGTCCACAATTTTCTTTTTGGAATGACATTAAGGTAGGAGAGCTTATGCAGCTGCTTTTTTGCTCTTTTCTGGTATCAATTTTGTCTGCATGTGTAGTTCTTCGTGAAGAAAAAATCCTTTTCAATGAGGGAGATTCATGTCCTAGTTTGCGTGGGAAAGGATAACCGCATCAATTTCCCACACAATTTTTTGCATATCTAATGTGTGACAATGGAAAGTCCACCAAAGCATAATTTTTTATTGCTCCAACTCATGAGCAATCATTTTTTTTATCTACAAGCAAACACCATAAGCCTTCTGTTGCAATATGTTAGCATACAAAATCATATATGATTTACAAAAATATATGTATGGTAGATATCTCATAATGTTATATGAGAAATTCATGCATAGATGGTTTATGTATATAAGATATTTTACCTATATTTTCGATATTGCATTGTCAACAAATGTAGTTATTTTAGCCATAATAGGTGGTATCAAATATTAGATAAAAAGCTCATGCTATATCATATACATGATATAATGGAAAATTAATGCCTTAAATTAAAATCAATGGTAGTTACCATTTAAAATCAAATCATGCAACTTGTGTTCATTCAGATAAATGTGTATCTATATTATGGGAATATGCATTTATAATGAGTTATAATTACTCTATTATAAAAATAATTTAAGGAAGGAAACTTATCTGTTGATGATGTTATCTCTATTGGTATGCTTGCTAATTTGTATGGGGATGTATTTCTTGGCCCTTATTAGCTGCCTGTTTGAGCTTATGCAAGGAAAGAGCAGCTTGGAAGTGGAAGGACATCATGCCTTATTTTTATCACCTATCAGAGCCTGACCACTTTTTTGTCCCTACAGTGAAGTTGTTGGACTAGTTTGTGCCCTTGGGCAGTATGTCTTTACCATGACAAATTATTGACGTTGTTGCCCAACATTATATGTTTACTTTTTCCACAGGTCTAGTTGCACATTGGACAAGTGTAGTTCTTGTATGAACATCTTTCCATCCATGTTAGCTAGCATGATTTGTGGAATACGTGTCCATAAATGGAGATGGCTTGCACATGTTGATTGATGAGGATGAGAGTTTTATAGCAAATAGAGCACATAGTTCTTAAATCCTTCTTTTCACCCTCAGTTCTTGAAACTTTAATCTCACCTTCTGTATCCATTGCTACTACTGCTGGTGGTTATTGTTGATCTTTTTTTTTTTGAAATCTCTAGAAGGCTGAGAGAAGCTAAGGGTATTATTGTGAATACGTTTATGGAGCTAGAATATCCTGCTCTTAATGCTTTTTTTTATAGGAAAATTAAATCTCCTTCTTTCTACCCCACGGTGGGCGCTAATTTTAAATACCGTTCATGGAGTTTTGGAGCATTATTTCTAGCAAGTTTATATTGATCATCCTACGAGCTGCATCATGGAGTTCATATTTCTGACAGTGCTTGTCTGAAATCTAAAACTTTAGCCACCCAATTTTCATCTGAGAGAATGTTTGTTATCTTAACATCTCTATAGATGATTGTGTACTTTGCTAATGTATAAAAATAATAAAGTCCTCTAGCTGCACCAATACAAATTTCTAGCGTCTGCTTCCATGAAAGCTTAGGTCTTTTTGTTTTGTATAGATGCTCCCTCAAAGTTTCAAGTTCCATATAGTTATAAACTAAGCACATTTCTCCATCTTCTTCACAAAATCTAATCAATGGGACAAGATGCTTATGTCTTAACTTTGAAAGCATCTTTATCTCAGATTGGAATTCATGAACTCCTTGATCCGATTGTGAGTTTGATTTCTTAATTGCCACTTTTATTTTTTGATCAATAACACCTTTATACGCCTTTCCAAAGTCACCAAAACTGATGACATTAGCCTCACTGAAATTGTTAGTTGCTTGTTTCATTTCATTCAGAGACAAATGGCGATAAAGACCTTACGCTAGTGTTGAAAGGTGACTATGTTAGTAGTTTTGCCAAAAATTATTGATTTTCTTGTAGTTGTATGAGTATTCCCATGAACTGGCAACCAACTCGATGTATGTGGTTCTGTGCAAGTGAGTCTACTCTTCTTTTGGGTGTAAGCAATGCATATTGCAGCCACTAAATAAAACCCTGCAGCACCTCCAGTTGCACCTCCAATTATAGCTTTGTTTTTTGTACTTTTAAATTCTCTATTTACCTTCAGCTACGTCCTTTGCGAGTATTACTGATAGTTCAGGGTTAGGGCCTTCTAAGTTATTGCTTTTATAACTTACCTTGAACACCTCTAATCCATTAAGTGACACATCATAAATTTCAGGTTTTATCAAGGTTGATGGATGCAAGTCTACTTAAACATAGTCATCACCTTGCTTGTTATTAACTACAATCATATAGTCTTTATAAGTTGGTTGCCTTGCTTCTCCTGAGGATGTAGCTAAAATTAGGATCAACTATAGAAGATCAGTATACTTAATTGGAACACGTTCATTTGCTTTCAGATTAAATCCCACAGCAGCACTGAATAAATAAGGGGCATCATTATACCAAGTTCTTGCAAGATCACCAGAATCTTGATTTGGAGGTATATATTGCCCTCTGCTGCCACCATAAAGAAGTAGGAATTGGAGAAGTTGATATTAGTATATTTCGATGGATAAAAATAAAGCCTGACAAAGTACCGCATTTTTGGCTTGATAGGTATTTTATAGGTTGCTTCTGATGTGAAAATTCTTGCGTCCATGAATGGAATACTTGCAACAATTGAAGAATCTTGATATTGAGCTTTAGCTTGTGGATGATTCCTAATAAGGTACTTGACATCAGACTCCCATTTTCTTTCATCTATGATGACCTTCTTCGATGCTCCCCTTTAAGTTTCCATGGAATCATCTTCCAAAATAACTCTTTTTTTTTTTTTTAGAATGCAGCATGAGGGGTTTAACCTTGATAAAGTTTCTTTGATTAGTGTTTTATGCGCTTGTACCTATGCAGGCTTTGTTGATGAAGGTCTTTTTTATTTTAATCGAATAGAGAGATTTATGGTATTGTTCTCTGCATCAAGCATTATAGTTGCATGATTAATTTTTGGGTCAAGGAGGGCGTCTTGAGGAAGCTTTTAGGCTTGTCCAAAGCATGCGAATGACATTATTTGGGGAACCCTTTTGGGGGCTTGAGAAGACCACCATTGTGGAGGCTTGCAGAGTACATAATTCTATGGAACTTGCAGAGAGGGTATAAAATCGCTTGGCTACACATGAACAATCAGATCCTGGGAATTACTTCATATTATCAAATATTTTTGCGGCTGCAGGTAATTGGAGTAGTGTTGCCAGTATGAGGTGCATGAATTTACTATATTTGATAAATCGCCCTCTCTGTTATCTTCGTTCTTGTTCCTTTTTTTTTTGCTTAATTCGTGTTGCCATGGTTGTCAACAAGAAGAAGAGATTTTTTTTTTCAAAAATTTTGCATGCTAATTTGAAAGTGCAATGCCTTGTTATCTTTGCTTGAAAAGACCACCCTTGTGGTAAAGAAGATGCCATGTACATATGAGAATTTTACATAGAATATCCTATGTTATAGAATTGGATTACGAACATCGTAAATTGGGGAAGTAATTGTTCCCACAGACGCCGCCAATTGATGAATGCGAAACCTCCTCTGGACCTACAAGCACAAAAGAAAATCTTGGATGAGCCTAGAATATTCAATCCGTAGATTCTCTGATGCTTAAGTTAGAGAAAGTCTATTCAAGATAAGATATTTGATGAATGCGAACCTCCTCCAGACCTACAAACACAAGAGAAAACCTTGGATGAGCCTAGGATCTCTGATCCGTAGGTTCTCCGATGCTTAAGTTAGAGAAAGTTTATTCCAGATGATCTATAATATAAGATATAAGCCTTTATATAGGCATAAGAAGGACATACCTAGTCTTATTTGAATTAGTATCATATGAGTCCTAATAAGTAATGAATTAGGACTCCTTTTTATTATTGACCTTATATGTAGACAGAGTCCTCTTAGGACTTAGATTCCATGATACATAGGGATATGACATTCTCATATTTATCAGATGTCCCCCCTAATGGTATCGAATATTTATGTTCAAAAAACCTTTTAACTGGCGAAGGTAATAATTCCTGCCATATTAAAATCAGAATTTCTTTGATTCTACGAATCGCGAGTTAAAGCCCTCCGTTGAGGAGTTCGTCTATTTGGGAGCATCAGAGATTTATGTGCTCTGAACCTTACGAGGCTCGTATGTTTTGACCTTATGAGGTTCGTTTATGTTGAACCTTTAGAAGTTCGTATTTGTTGAACCTTGAGAGGTTCGTATTTGTTTTTGAACCTTGAGAGGTTCGTATGTTGTGACCTTTGAAAGGTTCATTTTTCGTGAACCTTGAGAGGTTCGTTTATAATGACCTTTAGAAAGGTTCATTTCTTTTGAACCATGAGAGGTGTGTATTGTGAACCTTGAGAGGTTCGTCTGTGATCGGTATGATTGTTGTTACTCAATTTGTTTACGAGGACAGGGACTCATCTTTTATTTGCGAGTGCTCAGGACTCGTCTTGTTTGCGAGTGCGTGAGACTCGTCTTTGTTTGCGAGTGCTTGAGACTCGTCTTGTTTGCGAGTGCGTGAGACTCGTCTTTGTTTGCGAGTGCTTTGAGACTCGTCTTGTTTGCGAGTGCTCGGGACTCGTCTTGTTTGTGAGTGCTTGAGACTCGTCTTGTTTGCGAGTGCTTGAGACTCGTCTTGTTTGCGAGTGCGTGAGACTCATCTTTGTTTGCGAGTGCTTGAGACTTGTCTTGTTTGCGATAATGGCTTTGATCTTTTATCCTTGCTCAAGAATTGCCATTTTTTGGGTTTGAGCTTTATCAAGGCTAGAGTGTTGTCATCTTTATTGCTCTGGCTTTTTGTCAATGTTTCTAACCTGTGAGAATTCATAACAATATTTGCCTTTGTTCGCAGTATATCGATACACTTCTATCCTACTAATTTGTAGAAAAGCGTACCTTAGTGATGTCGAGAATCACCCATAGGCAGTCTTTATATTATTTGACAATTCATGTCAACATAATCTCAAATAATAATAACATATATGCAATATGCTTATTTATTTATGTTTTATTTTTATGCATAGTGATGCATAATCGTTTGACTGTCTTTAAACATGCAAACGAAATT
>CATIWO010052164.1:0-14759 GCA_949673435.1 Macaranga tanarius | reverse complement strand
ACATAACGAGGAAGAGAAAATTACGTGAAATTTTTTGCCATAAGCTGTTTTGTAAACGGACGTCGGAATAGTAATTTGATGAATAGTAAAATAATAATTTTTGCATATCACTATTCACGTAATATCAAAAAATTGTGGTATTTAAAAAAAAATATATATCACGAGGAAGAGAAAATTATGTGAAATTTTTTGCCGCAAGCCATTTTGTAAACGAGCGTCAGAACAGTAATTTGATAAATAGTAAAATAGTAATTTTTGCATGTCACTATTCACGTAATGTCAAAAAATTGTAGTATTTTAGAAAAAAAAATATATCACGAGGAAGAGAAAATTACGTGAAATTTTTTGCCGCAAGCCATTTTGTAAACGGATGTTGGAACAATAATTTGATGAATACTAAAACAGTAACTTTTGCATGCCCTTTAACAAAAAAATATTTATTTTCTAAAATTTAAAACTTATTCCGCCACTTAAAGTGGCGGAATGAGTTATTTAATTTTTTTTCATGTTTGTCTGGCGGGTTTTTTTTTTTAATCAAAATACCATAAATTGAGAATTTCTGCTAAAAGTACCACAAAATGGTAAAATTTTTTGCTTTTTACTATAAAATGGTAAAAAGCCCGTAGAGTGTTTGGATTGTCAAAATTCAATAGACTATAGTAATGTAATTGAAAATTAATGATAAAAAAATTAAATTATGATTTAAGTGAGAATGTGAGATTTTTTTTTTAAATTTATAATTTTTTTTTGTTGGATCGTGACCGTTAAATAACGGCCGCGATCGTTAAATAATGATCGTAATGACCGTTACACTTACAAAATTAATATAACGGTTATATAACAAAAATAACAATTACGGAACTCTTAAAAACTGTTAAATAACGGTCGTTACGTAACATAACGGATGTTATTTAAAACCATAGCTTGAGCCACTGCTTTAATTAGCACCTCCTTTCCTGCAAGAGAGGGCAACTTATTATGCCAACAAGACAGTTTGGCCCACATCCCGTCTTTTAGATAATTAAACACCGCTTTCTTGTTCCTACCAATCAAAGATGGAAGACCCAAATATCTCTCTGTATAATTTTGCATTTTTTATATATGACAAGACAAGTATAACTTTTACTATTGTGTATGTTATTACTTTATATATTTGTTGAGCTTAAATGAAAAGAAAATTCTGCAAAAACTACTTCTCTCATCCTAAAATTGTAAGTTCATATTTTTTTTAATTATCTCAAAATATCATTTTTTTAAAAAAATAAAAGATAGTTAACTTGTTAAATTGTTGATAAATTTTTATATTTATGTATTTTTATTTAAATTAAGTAAATTTTAGTAAAATAGTATACATTATTTAATTGGAAATTGTATTTTAAATATATTAATTATAGTTTTTTAATTATATAAGAGTCATAACTCATAACATATCTATAATTATAAGGTGAAGAAGTAGTATTTATTTTTTGGAGAAAAGAAGTATTATTTTTATTTTATTTTTAAAGAGATTGTTAGCTTAACATGCTGACTCAAACTAAAACTAAAAGGTTTTATTATTTTCTCTCCAAAAAATTATTATTTAAAAAAAAGTTATAGAAAACTGTCTTTATCAAAAATTAAAAATCCTTTTTCCAAGTGGACAAAAAAAATTTATATGTTGGGTCCACCATGAACTAAACATTTCAAAATCTAATGATAGTTGTAGTCCCACATAATCTCGGGCTATTTACTAAAATAGGGTCCTAAATTTCCTAAATTTCCTAAATTTCAAATTTGTGGTTGATTTTAAAAAAATTTCAATTTTTGTGATTTTTTTAAAAAAAAATTCCAATTTTGTGGTTTGATTAATTTTTTTGACTTTTTTAAGCCTGTTTTGGGCCATTTCGCCACTCCCACTGGCGAAATGGCCAAGTCATTTCGCCTGTGGAAGTGGCGAAATGTCTTAACGGAACTGAACCGACTGGTTCGGTCGGTTACCCATTTAGTTCGGTTCAATTTCGGTTTTTAAACTGACTAATTTGGTTCGATTTCGGTTTTTAAATTTCAGAAAAAAAAATACCACGAGAATGAGAAAATTACGTGAATTTTTTTGACCCAAGTTGTGTTGGAAACGGATGTCCGAACAGTAATTTGATGAATAATAATATGGTAACTTTTTGTACAATTTTGCATGTTACTATTCATGTATTGCAAAAAAATTATGATATTTTATACAACCAAACCGAAATCGAACCAAACTAGTCGGTTGTATATTTTTAAAAACTAAAATTGAACCGAACCTAGTCGGTTCGGTTCGGTCAAGGCATTTCGCCACTCCCACAGGCGAAATGACTTGGCCATTTCGCCAGTGGGAGTGGCGAAATAGCCCAAAATAGGCTAAGGGGCCATTTCGCCTCTCCCACTGGCGAAATGGCCCCTTAAAAAAAGTTAAAAAAATTAGTCAAACCACAAAATTGGAATTTTTAAAAAAAATAACCACAAAAATTGGAATTTTTTTAAAATCAACCACAAAAAGGGAATTTACCAAATTTTGAACCTTAATTTGGTAAATAGCCCGCTTTTCTGGGGTATGTGGTTTCGGAGGATGGTGTACAGCCAGATCAATAAACAATTAAAGCTATAACATAATAGGAATCACCTTGGAATGTAACTGAAGTCTGAAATTTTTTGGGATTAGCATAATATTACCGGAGATTTGTGAGGAATTTTTCTGTGATTGCGAGACCATTGACCAATTTGTTAAAGAAGAACATACCTTTCCAATAGACAAAGAAATGTCAAGGTAGTTTTGAAGAGTTGAAAAAGACACTCACTACTACTCCTATTTTGGCATTATCAACTGGAGAGGGAGGTTTTGTAGTTTATACAGACGCTTCTAAGTAAGAGTTAGGATGTGTTCTAATGCAAAATAGGAGGGTGATAGTGTATGCTTCGAGACAATTATGAACCCATAAAGTCAATTACCCTACGCATGATCTGGAGTTAGTTGCAATTGTACATGCTTTAAAGATATGGAGGTATTATCTTTATGGTGGAGGCATTATCTTTATGGTGAGACGTTTCAAATATACACTGATCACAAAAAGCTTGAAATACATTCCTATGCAAAAAGAATTGAATGTGAGGCAACAAAGGTGGATGGAACTGTTAAAAGACTATGATTGTACTATAGACTACCATCCAGGAAAGGCAAATGTGGTAGCGGATGCCTTGAGTCAAAAAATAGTGGAACAAGGTATAGAAATGGTTAACTATACATAATGCAACAATGCATGTTTATGCAAGTTAGTTATCCAGCTGGAATCATCGCATGTTTCTCACACGTTTCTTTATTCCTCACAAATTTCATATTTTTTATATACAAGTGGCCATTCCTGAGACTCTCTGCCCAACACAGTCTCAGATCTCACACGTTTACATTTCTTACACGAATGGCCATATCTAAGACTCTCTGCCCAGCTCAGCCTCAGTTTCATATTCAATGGAGGCTCTCTGCCCAGCTCACTCTCCACTATCACATGTAAACCTCACATTCCTCACATTAATCATTATGTATATTTATTTCACCATTCTCATAATATATTATATATAACCATACAACATCAAGTGGCTTGCGCAACATATGTGCCAATGTTCATAATTCGTCACAACACATCCTCAACCAACTATTCCATATTCTTATCAACAATATACATAGATATATATTTATATCATTCTTGCCATAGTAAATGGCATCCACTAATCAATATAATCAAACAACTATAATTACATGAGAATTAACATATGTAAGTATTATATTAATAATTATTTATCAAAAAGCTTTAACTCTTTCACAAAGAAAAGCTCTCCCTATTGAGTAGGGTTTCCTCTATCTCTTCCAACTCCTACACATAATTATATACCAATTCCAATAATCAAACATCATAATTCAACTCAAATTCATCAAATAAAAGAATGTAGATGCATATATGCATATATATGCTGAGATTATTATTCAATTTTCTTATATTTTTGTCTATATCTAGACCATGCGATGACTTCTCTTCATCGGGATCAGTAGAGGATGGAATTCTAAGAGAGGATTAATGACTTAAAGCACAAGTTAGCTAACCTCCGCTTTGATAAAGGTCACGGTGGAGCTTACAAGACTAAGGGAGATATTAAGGACCAGCTTAAGGATGATGCTAACAATGGTAATACTAAGAGTTAGGAGCTATGTTTGTAAGCTAAGTGGTCATTTAGTGTAGTTCTAAGATTTTGGTCTTTTGTATTTTCTTAACTCATATTAGGCTAAGGCCTAACTTATATAGTCATATTTTACATTTGCACTTTAGTTTATGCAATATTTATTGATTTTGCCCTTTGTGGCATGCAATACTTTTATTGCACATGAACTTGACAAATTTGGGTTTATTCTATACATATTTATATAAAAAAGGACTAAACTATTAAAATTTAGGGTTTGGGTGAGAGGGGTAGAACGAGCAGAAATAGGTTGATTATATATATAGAAGTGAAACCTATATGCATGTGGCACACTACATATTACTTAAGGCATTTGAGCAATATTTTGGGATCATTCTACCTTATTTTGAGCTTTTAAGAAGTTTTAAGAGGTATGAGAGGTCCATTATGATCTTTACTAGCATATGAGCTTGATTATTTATGTAATTTGCACTTGAACCTCATACTATCATCTCTGACACTACCTTTATAATTTTTAATTCCAAAACTAAGCAATTCCTCATCATCTCTATTATTGGAAAAATTCAACGATTTTTTGTTGCTTTTTCAATTTTTTTCTTGGATCCAAAACCTCTCTTGCTTTTTGCATGGATATTCTTGGTTGAAGAATGCACCATTTTTTTTTACTCTTATTCTGATTCATCATTAAATCTTATTTGCAATTGTATTGATCTTAAACCCTATGATATCATCTCTCTCACATTGCCTTTATAACTCTTAATCACATAACTAAGCAATTTATGATCATTTTATTACATTATTCTTGTAAAAATTCAACGAGTTTATTGTTTTTATGAATTTTTTTAATCAATAACTTCTCTTTTTTTTTTTATTACTAGTGTTAGTAATATATTCTTTTTTCTTCAATTCCTCATATTCTACAACACATAGAAACCTATAAATTTTGTCACTTCCATGCTAAAAATATAAAACTTGGTTATTAAATCTTTAAGAGTTAACAGTTTATTAACTTCTTCCTTCTTCTCCTCCTTTTAATCTAGAGTAAAATGATTTGATTTCTATGTTATAATTATTTTTTATAACATGAACAAATCTATAAAAAGAATTAATAATTCTTGTCCTAAAAGAAAAAAGGTTTAATTTCATTTTTTATATTTCTTTTTTAACAATATGAACAAAGAATTAAGATAATTTTTATACCTACAAATAATTAAGGAAAATGTATATTTTGCTACTTGTATTTTATTTTTTACAATTACTTTTTATATTTTTATTTATATACATTGACAAGCCTATATCATTAACTCCTCATATCAAATCGTTTCACTAAGAAAGACATACACAAAGTGATTTGCAGGTAACATAATATCTAATTTAATCATTATAATTTTAAAATTTTTTAATAAATTCATTTATTTTTAAAATTTTTAATGAATTAATACTTAATATTTTTGAATGATTTCTTTTAATTATTTCTTTCTCGTTTCTATCAGTAAACTTTTTAACTCCAAATGCACAATAATCATTGTCAAGGTATCCATTAAAAGAATCAATTAAGATCTTTAAGGAAAGTAGCTAGTTGGTTAAAGCCATGTTCAATCTTAAAAGTACTATATTGCTTAACATTCCAATTTGGATGCTTGCATGGACACTTTAAAATTTCACATTGTAATGTTTTTACAATATGTATCAAAACAGTTTTTGCAAATTATATTTTCTGTGTCGAAAACACATTTCTCCTAAATATTTAAAAATTAATTCAAATAAAAATAAAATAAAATAACACTAAAATCAAAGAAAATAACAAAAAAAAAACCCAAATAAAAAAGAAAATAAAAAAGGAAAACACAAAGTATCTAAATCAAAATCGTAGTAGTAGTTGTAGTTATTGTTATTCTAAGGGTTAATTCAAATAATTAAATATTTATTAAATGGTTTAGATTCAATATATAATGACTTGTAAAGAATTAATAATGGTCAAAAGTTAAAAGGTCGAAATACTTTTTGAGATCACTTTCGAAAGAGATTCTGCATTTTTAATATTTGTTTATGAGAATCACAAAACATGATAAATGATGAAAAGAAAGTCTAATAAGTCCATTACTTCAGTATTCTTTGTGTTTGTTCTCTATAGGCTAAGAAGGATTAATACATCATGTAGATTGCCTTTAAGCCTTGAATCTACTAAGGTGCGCTTACGTTAGTTGTTTATAGTTTTTGTGCTCATCCCATGAAAATGTCGAAGCAGCAAGCAAAATTTATCATTAGAGGGACATTTTTTCTTTGCTTCCTTAATTTTGTAAATAACACAATAACCTACACTATTATAGGATCCCTATAAACACCAACTAAAAAATTCCTTTTACGTCTAAGCGTTAAAATACTTTAGAATTTTCTTGTATTATTATTAATACCTAATCTAAATATTATTACATTTTACTTCATCAACCTTAATTCAAGACCAGTCAAAAATATTATTTAAAAGAAATTATTAATTATTCAAGTATTGTTTCATTAATATTTTACTATAATTGTTTGTAGCTATTAGTTAATTTTTATCCCAAAAAAACTCTAACTCTCCCCATGAATACACATAGACCAATTGAACATTAATGTTGTACTACTTTAAGTTCTAATTCTAAGTTATGAAGTTTGTTAAATACTACATCCATATGAATAAAAGGATGAGAGCATCTGAGCTTCTTGATTAAATATGGAATTAAGGAGGACAAGGAAGATGGATATTTTGTTGATGAGAAAATATTAGATAAAATTAGTATGAAGGAGGGTACTAGCCAATGGTGTACAAACAGCTAGCTGCTAATTAAAATGTTGAACATCCTATGAGCATATCATAATTTTATATAGGGATAACAACACTGTTACTCCTATATATTATATTTTTTTTTAATTAAGTCCTATAAGAAAATTTTTTTACAATTAGGTTCTATAAGTTTTAAAAAGGCTTTTCACTAGTCTTATCTGTTAGTCAAAGTAATTTTCTATTAGTCAACCCTCAAAATCAAACTTTTTTTTATATTTCCGTCTTAAAACTATTAAAAATTGTCATTTTTTATATTTCTACATAAAAATATTTTTATTTATTTATTTATAACTTATTCTATTATTTAACTTTTATAATAACTATATAACTTACCAAAATAATTTAAGAAAATTTTGAAATTGAAAAATATTTTTCTTAAATTATTATTTTATTAACAATGACAAATAAAATTAATTAAATATTTTTAATTATTTATAAATATAATTTAATTAATATATCTTAAATGAATAAATATTTTTATACTTGGATAAACTCAATTAGTTTTGTCAATATTATAATTTATGTTAGATTTTAACTAAATTTCAAACTCAATTGTATTTCAATTAGATAACTTAAAAAATTACATTGTTTTTAAAATTAAGTTATTTTGCAATAAATATTTGAAGAATTACATAATTTAATGAATAATTTTATTTTTTATTATAAATTATAATTAATTTAAGATAAAATAAAAATTTTTTATTATATTTTACCTTAAATTAATTATATTTTATTATAACAATTAAAATATGTTCATTTATTTCATTGTTCAAATATTTGTTAAAAAATAGCCTAATTTTAATATTAAAGTTATTTAATTAGTTTTCCTTATCATTGTTAATACAACTAATAATTTAAGAAAAAATAAATTTTAAATTTAATTTTTTAAATTATTTTAGTGAGTGATATAGTTAGTATGAAAGTTGAATATAATAGAATAAGTTATGGATAAAAATAAAAATATTATTTATTTAAAATATAAAAAATAATACTTTTTAAATAATTTTAGGATTAAAATGTAAAAAAAGTTTGATTTTGAAGGTTGACTAATAGAAAATTGCTTTGACTGATGGATAGGATTAACAGAAAGTATTTTTAAAACTTATACAACTTGATTGTAAAAATATATTTATTTTGTGCTTATTTGGAGTTAATATTTAGCTAGTTCTATGTGTTATTATGTGCATATTTGGCTAATTTTAGTTAAAATATGTTTCATTAGGATTTATATAGGATTAGAACTTAATTTAAGATATTAGGTTATGTTTAGAGCGTATAATCCAACCAAAATTAAGAATTATTTTGTTAATGTTTTACTTTATATGTATCCTATATATTTTAGTACTATTTGATGATATTTTTCATGTTTTGCAAGGTTAATAAAGTTTAAAGTAGATTAGAATTGAATTGATATGTCAAAGAAGCCTAATTTGTGGAAGAAAAGATGTTGAAGAGTGGCACGACCATGATCATGGTCGTGCATCAACACCTAAAAGTTGAGGAAAATTTTATAAGGTAAGGCACAACTATGATCACAGCTGTGCTAAAGGGAAGCACGACCATGATCATGGTTGTGCCATACTACTTGAAAGGCAAAAGAATTTAGTTGAAGATGGCACGACCATGATCATGGTCGTGTGTGGTACTTATGCAGTGTAGTATGCTTTAATATTTTAGCTATAACTTACTCTAAAGAACTTGGATTGAGGCGATTCAAGATGCTATATAAAGCTAAGAGAATGTGCTATAATTTTTATAAGAAATCTAAAGTTAATTCGATTATTAGTAAGGTTAAAATTTCATAAAATGTAGCTTATGTGTACAAATTAGGGTGTCAATCCTAATTCAAGTAGGTTTCAACTTTGTGAAGACCAAACCCACTTCCAATTTAATCAAAGATAAAGTTATGCCTATATAAAGTGACATTGCGGATGTAAATCATGATCAACAATATATTCATCTTTAGTTGTTTTTATCTTTTGCATTCAAAAACATAAAATTCACGCATTCATTATTCGTGTAAGGCATGCTCATGACATTTAATATTCAAAGCGTATTTAAAGGGTAAGATAAGGGGGTTTCTTATCTATTTTTATACTCTTAACTTCTTTGAGTTATTTGCAAGAATTTTTATGAGTTTTGTTCTTATAAACATGACATTATTAGACTAGATTTATATTATGTACTAGGGTTGATCTAACTAGCTTGGGGATGTATTAACTCTTACTTTTTGCTTTAATTTAAATTGATTTTTTGCATATAAATTTTATTTTTATGCTTAATTATATTCAACTATTGGTTATAGTTAAAGTATGTTGAGATCGAGAGGTGATGCATGCTTTGTGCTTTGTTGTTTATATTGAATATTCAAATAAGAATTATGAGACCGGAAGGTGATTAATACTTATGATCAAGACTAAAAGATATACATGTTAATTGAGCTGGGAAACCTTTTAATTATCAATATTGCATGATTCATCATTGAGCTTAGTTTAGTTAATGATTTGTTAGATTATACTTAGTGAGGTAGGAGTCCATAAGTTGTAGCTAACAATTGATATAATTAAACCAACTTATAATTACTTTGAAAAGATTTGCGAGTATATTAGTTGATGAACATCATATGCATAAATCAAACTTAGGTTAAGGTGATTTGTTAATGAGCTAATATTTAAACCAAATGAAAGGTGATATTTTAGTAGTTGTATTTATCATATTGTTTGATTTGTTTAATTTGGTCTAGTTTCAAAAATTCTTAGTTAAATTTAGGGCTAAATTTTGGCAATTAGGGTTTAGTTTTAATTTTGATTTCAAACTTCAATGATTTATTTAGACAAATAATTAACTAAGTGAATTATTACTCAATAACTAATCATCATGGAAATAACAACCCTACTTAATCACTTTATTACTTGAGTGATCCATGTGCTTACAGTTTGGCACTAATTAGAGACAAAGACCAATTCACTTCTCTTAAAGCTAAAGATGAACTGTTATATTTGGAGATAATGCTAAAGGAAAGATAGTGGGAATTGGCGAAATAAATTACTCTCAAACTCTTTTGGTTAATGGATTGAAACATAATTTGCTTAGTATTAGCCAACTTTATGACATGGAAAACAAAGCGACCTTTTATCCTAGGAATTTTTTTTTAGTAGACTTGATGATGATAAAGTAGTTTTCAGTGGTAAAAACGTAGATAATATCTATGTTATTAACTTGAATAAAGTTGATAATAAAGAACTTAAGTGCTTAATGTCTATTTCTCATGACACATGGACTTGGCATAGAAGGTTTAGACATACTAACTTTGAACTGATTGATGAGCTTAGAAAAAGTGAACTTATGTATGGTTTACCTAAATTTAAGTTCATCAAAGATAAAATATGTGATGTTTACTAAAAGAGAAAACAAGCTAAGTCATCATTCAAGCTCAAAAATAGAGTGTCTACCTCTAAGCCACTCGAGTTAATACATATGGACTTATTTGGACCAACTAGAGTAGCTAGCTTAGCTGGAATGCATTATGCATTTGTACTTATTGATGATTACTCTAGATTTACTTGGATATACTTTTTAGCTTATAAGAATAATGCTTTTAAAAGTTTTACAAAAAGAGTTCAAAAAGAAAAAGATTTTTGTATTACTAGTATTAGAAGTGACCATGGAACTGAATTTGAAAATGAATTCTTTAACTTCTTTTATAATGAAAATGGTATTTCTTATAACTATTCTTCACCTAGAACACCTTAATAAAATGGAGTAGTTGAGAGGAAGAATAAAACTTTAGTAAAAATGGCTAGAACAATGCTCTATAAGTATAACTTACCATTATACTTTTGGGTAAAAGCCGTTAACACTGCTTGTTATATTTCAAATCATGTTTTTAAAAGGTTTATTTTAAGCAAAACTTCTTATGAGCTATGGAACAATAAAAAAACCTAATATTTGGTATTTTCGAGTGTTGGGATGCAAATGCTTTGTATTATACACCAAGGACAATATTATACACAATATTTTATATCTTCATGCTTTGTATGAAGGAATCTTTTTAGGTTATTTTATCTCTAGCAAAGCATATAGTATCTTTTACAAAAGAACTATAATGGTTGAAAAGTCCATACATGTTTTATTTGATGAATCTAACCCACTTAATTTGAGAAAGGATCTTATTGTTATTGATGATTTTGTAGGTGACTTCATAGACATGAACCTATAAGACAAGGATGCCCTTAGACTTTTGGAGTTAAAAGGGCCAACCAAAGAGGAGATTCAAGGAGTGCCTCTACTAAATGAAGAGCTTCCAAAGTATTGGCATTATAAGTGAAGGAAAGTATGTGTAGAGAACAATGAAAATGCGGAATTTAAAAATTTTCATTGCATGCAACATTTGCATCAAACACAAAACACTTCCAAGCCCATATCACATGCACTCTTACATAGCTAAACATGATTATGAACAACATGGCATGTCAACACATCAACCAAATCATGCTTTCAAGAAGAAGACCTAACAACTAAGAGATATTGCAACACTTACATACTCCTTAGTTGGTAGCACGCTCGAAATTATTTGGTTGATAATGATCTACAAGCTTGAGCTCCACAAGTGTGAAGCCTCTAGCTTGAAATACACGGTTGGCAATGGAAGATCCTCCAAGTGAGGTGTTGTTCAATCCACAAGCCCTTCTTTATATTGATCCAAGTGCTTGTATCAAACTCCACCAAACAAGGACATATAGGACTTGTAAAAACCTTCTATCGATGATGGATTTAGGAGAAAGAACACAACACTTGTGTTTTATTAATATCAAGAACCCTTAGAAGAAGAAGATGAAGAAGACTCTCTCTACAACTTTTCTCTCTAATGTTGATATCAATCAAACACAAGTGTTGTGTTCTTTCTTCTAAATCCATCATCAATTGAAGGTTGCTTGATTGTCCTACACATCCTTGCTTGGTGGAAGTTCTTGCAAGCTTTTTGGGTCAACAAAGGAGAGGCTTGTGGCTTGAACAACACCATCCTTGGAGGTCTTCCTTTCCAACCTTGTGTTTCAAGCTAGAGGCTTCACATTTGAGGAGCTCAAGCTTGTGGATCACCATCAACCAAAGCATTTCGAGTGTGCTACCAACTAAGGAGTATGTAAGTGTTACAATATCTCTTAGTTGTTAGGTCTCCCTCTTGAAAGCATGATTTGGTTGCTATGTTATTTGTATGTTGTTCATTATGCATGTTTAGCTATGTAAGAGTGCATGTGATATGATCTATGGGGCATGGAAGTGTATTGTGTTAATGCAAATGTTGCATGCAATGAAAAATTTTAAATTTCGCATTTTCATTGTTCCTCTACACACACTTTCCTTCAATTTCTTATGAAGAACAAAAGTGAATCCTTTGAAAAGTTCAAGGAGTTGAAGGCCTGAATAGAAAACCAAATCGGAAAGAGTATTAAAACTCTTCGATCGGATTAGGTAGGTGAATACTTAAGTACCGAGTTTATAGAGTTCCTTAGGGAATATGGCATTGTATCATAACTCACACCACCTGGAATACCACAGTTGAATGGTGTATCCGAGAGGTGTAACCATACCTTATTAGATATAGTACGATCTACGATGAGCTACACAGATCTTCCCATTTCACTTTGGGGTTTTGCACTCCAAATAGCCTCCTACATCCTTAATCAAGTTCCATCCAAGTCCGTTCCTACCACACCATATGAGATATGGAATAGTAAGGCACCAAATCTTAAACATGTTAAGATTTGGGGGTGCCTAGCTTTTACCAAAAAGCTAAAATCGCACAAGTTGGATGCAAAATCGATTAAAGGAATGTTTGTTGGATATCCTAAAGATAGTTTAGGGTATTGCTTTTAACTTCCTACTGAATAAGTTGTTGTTGTAAGTAGAGATGTCGTATTCCTAAAGAAACAGTTTCTTAAGGAAGGTGGCAAAGGAAGGAAGATAATGTTGGATGAGGGGTCATCTAAAGAAGCCCAACAAATTGATCAAATAGGCTTTGAACAACCCGAGGAGCCTATTCCTAACAGAACATGGAATAGTAAGACTCCCTAGTTGCTTCCATTTTAAAGGAAGATTATTTAAGATGATGGCACTACACTCCTTTGTAAGTGTAACTGTCTTAAACTCCTGTAACTTCTTTTTGTTGTAAATCAGTTCTTTTAAGAACTTTGCATACTTTGGCATTTGAGCTAGACATTCCATAAAAGGCATATTGATATGGAGAGTCTTAAATCTTTCCAAGCACTTTGCAAATTGCTGGTCATGCTCCTTTTTCTTTAACCTTTGCGGATACGGTACTAGAGGTTTATAAGGTTGAATTGGCAGTGCTTTTGGCTTAGCTTTGTTCTCCTCCTTCACTTCTTGTTCTTTTGGTGCCTTAACCTTTTCATCATCCTATTCTTTCTCTCCTTCATTCTTCTTTTCCTCATACCTCATTGTTGCTTTAGGGGTTTGGAATTCTGTATCGCTTCTCAAGGTGATAGCTTTTACTTGCTCTTTTTGATTCTTCTCCGTATTGCTCGGTAATGCACCTTGATTCCTTGTTGCTAAGGAATTTGCTAGCTGCCCCATTTGCAGCTTTAGATTGTGAATAGAAGAAGAATAGTTTCGGATCATTTGCTCCATCCTCTTTTGAGCTTCATCTTGCTGGCTCATTTTGATGACATCACATCCATGAATTTCTCCATCTTGTTCTCCATTGAACTTCTAGAGGATGAACCTTTGTCTTGGTTATACTGAGGTTGAGGTTGTTACACATTCTGACCTCCAAATCCTGATGGTGCTTGTGATCTCCACTAGTTGTTTCCTTGATTTCTCCAAGAGAAATTTGGATGATTCCTCCAACTTGGATTGTAGGTGTTACCATAGACTTGGTTTTGAGGTCTTTTGAAGTTTCCCATATAGTTGACACCCTCTGTAGTCATCCCTTGCATCATTTGACATTCTATGGTAGGATGACCTCCCTGACATAGTTCACATGAGGAAAACAATGAAGACACTGCATTCACATTCACCTTGTCCATCCTTTTTGTCAGAGCATCAAGCGTTGTGTTCAATAAGGTTAAACTATCCACTTTTATGGCTCCAGCTTTCTTTATAATGATCCTCTCATTAGACCACAGACTTTGTGTATTGGTCATTTCTTCAAAGAGATCCAAGGCATCTTCTGGTGTCTTTGACATGATAGTACCTCCAGCTGCTGCATCAATATTGACTCTAACCGTATGATTGACTCCTTTGTAGAATGATTGCATGATGTGAACCAAGCAAGAACCAACTATGAAGATTTACATAGGTATAATGGTCTAATGACAAGAGAACGCATGAGGAAGCTCATGGCTGCTTCATACATGTTCATGTGATAAGAAATCATGCAAAGAATGGAGGATCACAGTGCAAATACAAATGGGGCTCAATTAAGTGCATTTGGAGGCAGCATGGAACAAGGGCATCTTAGTATAGATATGCCCTAGGGCCATTATTGTATGTAGACATTGTATATTTATTCCCATGGCAATAAAATATTCATTTAGATCAAAGTGTTTGTTTATTTGAATGTTTACCTTTAGTACAATGTTAGATAAGTTTATTGTCAAGAGTTGATAATATGAGTAACAAACTTATTTAGTACTTGTACTATAAAAGTTCATAGTCGTAGGATTAATACATGGGTAGTATTAATCCATAGACTATCACCTCTATCTAT
>CATIWO010052159.1:0-12831 GCA_949673435.1 Macaranga tanarius | reverse complement strand
AATATATAAAATTTATAAGGCATATAGTACTATTTATTGGATATAATATATTTAATATAATGCAACAATAAGATATATAGTTATTATTATTTTTAGATAATAAAATCTCAATTTTCTCCGAATCTCCGCTCCGACTTGCTCTGATTTTTCGGAGCAATTCGGAGTGGAAATTTTAATTTTCAGGTCCGGGTCCGAAGAATTATTTTTTAAAATCTCTGACATTCGAGTCGGGTCTGGAGATTTTGCGTTCTCCGGACTGCTCCGAGACCTGCTCAGCCCTAATTTGAACGCTTGTGCAGTTGATTATTTGGTGAGGAATTGTCCTAAACAAGCTTGAGAGGAAGATTCAGGTATGGTAGAATGTCTTTCATTTAAACAAGATTTTGTGGTAGTCAGTTTTGCTGTTCTCTTTAGTATGTTATTCAGAAGATTTATGCTGCTTTGGAAACCTGTAGTTCAGTTTCTACCACACAGTGTTATGATGTGAGCCTGAGATTCCTGAGATTTTCTCAGTGCAGGCATCTGGTTGTAGTGACTTCTATGCAATGTGATTTGAATTGATGATTTTGCACAATGAGTTTTGTAAATTTTTAATATGGATGGACCAAGGTTCGTAGTTGCTATGTTCTCAAGTGACAAAAAGCTCAGACCGTTAAATTTTGTGAAATTGGACATTATTAATTTAAATCCTTAAAAAATTATAAGGATTTGTAAATGAATTTCACAATTTTAAAACTATATTTTTATAAAGTTAAAAATGCCCTTATTTGTTTTCTTTTATTTTGAAACCCTAACTTTGTATTTCCAAAAACTGATTTCCATCGGACTTTTGATAGTCCATTAAAGCTGATAGTATGTAACAGAAAAGCTCTTTTTATTTTCTATTTATGATGTAAGAAAAAGACAGCTAACAGAAACAAAGATTAAATCTGTAGCCCTTGAGAAGCAATATTTTTGCTTTTGGAAAAACTTCTTAAAATGCGACGTATACTGTTACTGTAGGCATGTATATACAGACTTTAATACATCTAAATATTTTCCTCATAATTAAAGAACTTGTATGCATGGAACTTTATATTAAATAATTTTGATTAAAAATAAATATTTAAAAATTTAGAAATATAATTAAAAATAAATATTTAAAAAGAAATTAAATTATTAATTTGAGTTTTAAATAATCACATTTGTAGTTATGTACTATGAAACAAAAAAAAAAAGCTAAAAAAATACAATCTATTTAAAAAGGGTATTTTTGACCAAAATTAAAAATTAACTTAAATTATAGATTTACACCAAACACAATATAATAAAGGAGTAATTACTATTTGCCCCCTGAGGTTTTCCATATTATACTAAATAGTCCCTGACATTCAAAAAATATATTTACTCATCTTTCACTTTTACTACTGTTACACAAATAGTCCTTTTTAGTTTTTTGATCAATTGTTGGGTAGTCAACGGGAAAAGCATAAGTCAAATGATAGAATGAATAGTGAAAATATCATAAATACCTACCATGATATATACATAAACATATCTTCTCTTCTTATTACATCTCGTCTTCTTCTTCTATTTCTCAAAATTGACAATTAGGGTTTACTTTTAATCTTCAATTGACATGTTTGGTACATAATCAAGCAATAATGAAGTAAGGGAAGGATGCTATCAAAACAAAAACTGCAAGTGTGGAAAACAGGCAGGCATCAAAATCTCTGAAACTGAAGAAAACAAGAACATATTGTTCTATTATTGTAAAGATGGAAGGTGTGGCTCATTTCTTGGATGGTGCATTCCTATAACATCATTGCATAATAGCTTTAGCAATGGGAGTGTGGATTCAGGTTTGAGGTTAAGGGAAAGGGCTAGCAATGATGAGGTGAATATGCTGAAGGAAGAAATTCAAGTGATTAAAACTGAAAATATCATTATGGCAAAAAAAATGAAAGGTTTAGAACTTGCTTTGGGTTATATGAGGGCTGCATTGGTTATGGCAATGTTAATCAGTATGGGTGTGTTTATGTTCACTGTATGTGTTCTTATTACGAAGATTTAAGTTTGCTTTAAATGTAGGTACTGTTGCAGTAGTTTGGTAGCTTGTGTGTTTAGTTCTTAATTAATTAATTTTTTTAATTAATTAACCTATGAAATGAATGGACTGTCATTTAAGTAGCTTGTGTGCTTTTGAAATTAGTTTTGAAGTTCATTATGATATGTGAATGGAATGAAGTTAACAGAAACAAAGCATGGAATAGTTGTATGAATGTGTAGCAGAAATAAAACCTGTAATATGAATGGATCTATTATAACAGAAATATAAGTTATAAAATGAATGTTACTAAATGAAAACTATAAGCTTCTAAACTTATAATCTGATTTTCATTCATGTAATAAAAGTTGTCAATTGTACATGAACATTAGCTGCAGTTTACTGTCAGTGACCTTGATCATCAATATAGTTGGCAGTTAGCAAAAATACATCTTGTATCTACAAAAGTTAATCGACCTAAAAAATTGCATCTTAATAAATGTATTGAGTTTCATTTTGACACAAGTCAAAATGATGTATACAACCAATGCTATACAGCCACCAAAAAATAACAAAAATTGTCCAAAAAATTCCCTCATAGCATAAATTCAATCTTCTTTACTGCATTCCAGAAGTGCTCCCTTGGCTAGCATTGATTGGCCTGCTAGCATCTCTTAATCCAACCTCACCTCTTTCTTTGCCTCTTCCCCTAGACACATTCATTTTTCCAGGCATGCTTGCACTATTTTGGGAAGATTAAGTTGTAATACTAGCAACTTATATTCCAATGGGCCTACTTGTTGTAGTCTGAATAGAAAACAAAGGTCAAATTAATAAATAATTCTAACCTAACATCATAAATGATATAAAGTGAAATTATAGCAAACTAAACTTACCCTTGATGCAACTGGTGCTCATTGACAATACCTTTTATTATGCCCAATTTCCTTGCAAGTTCTGCATCTAACTGTGCAGGATCTTTTTCTGAGGGCAGAAGGTACTTCTTCATCTGCTTCTCGAACTCTTTCCTTTCTTAGTCTTCCTGGATTTCTTTTTAAAGGTAGAGACAATATATAAGTTGATGGATCAATGTTTGTGTAGTTACATTCTGGTAATGGATGAATGACACCACTGTAAGCTATCTGATAGGTCTTGACATGGTAAAACTCATGGCAGAAATTCTGAATTCCATAAAGTTACATGTTTACAGGGCATTCTAGTAATTTCCCACAGTTGACAACTGCATTTTTTCTCTTTTAGCTTCACAGCATATCTTGGTCTGCCATCATGCGCCTCAAATTCATTATTATTTCTAGGCATTAGAGAACACTTCCTATATGCCTTCACAATCTCATGTATCTTTCTTGATGCCATTGGTGTCAACTCCCCTTCCCAAGTACATGCCTTGGCATATCTCTTGTGTAATCTCACCATGCATTTCTGTCGAATGATGTCTATAATCCTAACTATAGGTAGCCCTCTTATTTTTCCAACCCACGAGTTAAAGGACTCTGTCATATTGTTAGTGATGTCATCATATTTTATAGTGTCTGTAAATGTATGTCTTGCCCACTGGTGAAGGGGGATTACAAGCAACCAATCAACTGGCTTTCCTTCACTTATTTACTTTAAGATCTTGATTTGTTCCCAAAATTCAAAACCAGTTGTTGCTATAGTTGCTGCCCAAAATTCTTTCCTCAATTTTAATCCTGGAAACTTCTTCTTGAAATTACTAAATATATATTGGCAGTAAAATCTATGTGTTGCTGATGAAACCATGCTTCAATAGCATTAGTTAGTCCCTGTTTCAGTCAGTTTATATACATTTCAGTTAGTTAATAGGAATAAGGAATTAGGGTTTGCTGAAATAAATAGCAAATATGAGTATAGAATATATACCTTCTGTTGATTTGACATGAATGTGTATGGTGTTCCTTTGTTGTCACTTCCTATGCACTGATTTAAACAATCCATAAAAAATAACCAACTTGCAGTGCATTCAGAGTCCACTATTGCAACTGCAAGAGGTAGCACACCTCTATTTCCATCAAGTGATACAACAGACAATATACAACCCCCATATGGACCTTTCAAAAAACACCTATAAACACCAATGAAAGGCCTATAACCTTCTAAAAACCCCTTCTGAATAGCCTCAAAACAAATTAACAGGTACTTAAACACAGATGGATCATCAAGGGTATTTATTGGCTAAAATTGCATCTTAATAAATATCCCCAGATTAATTTCCCTTAAGTGTTGTATATACCTATTTAATTGTTTGTAAGAATCCTCATGTGATCCTTTTTTAGCCTCTCTACCCTTACTCTTAGCTCTATATAGTTGCCTTAAATCTATATCTACTCCCCATTTATTTTTGAGCTCACTGTGCATAAGTTCATAACTCATATTGGGGTCTTCATCTAGCATCTCATTCAACTTCTTAACAACTGATTGGGTATTAGCATTAGAATTTTTTGTGCTATTTGCCCTAATTCATGAATGTTTAGGATTTAGTGTTTTAACCATGAAAGTCTTTTGGCCAGGTAATATAGATGCATGAATCCTCTATGGACATTCTTCACTTTTGTATTTTACTGTCATTCTACTTCTATCATTCTTAATATTATGAAATAAGTAACCCCCTTTCACACCATAATCCCTCAAAGTTGCCTTAAATGCATCTACATCATCAAATGTTTAGCCCACCTGAAATTCAAATTTTCCATCCCTAGGATTGACAAATGGGTTACTGTATAGTTGTTTAAGGGGATCTTTCATTTTCCTCTTTCTACCACTTTTAACTTCATCATCAGTTGAAGTATCTACATCACTACAACCCTGCCCTAACTCACTGAGGTTGTTATTATCATTCTTAATAACATCATCATCATCATCATCTTCTAACTCTTCCTCATCTATAAGACTTTCACTTTCTGAGGTGCTAATGGCATGAACATCACCATCATGCAACCACTCTTCATCATTAAACTTAGAAAAGTTACATTCTTCACCACTAACATAGTCATCACTATGTCTATTACCTCTGTCTGCCCTATATCTGCATGCTTTATCTTTTTTTCCTCTATTTTGAACCTCTCTGTCAACCCCTATTCTGCCTCTCCCCCTTCCCCTTTCCTTCGCTCTTCCCCTTCCTCTTTCTATACCCACAATATTAGACCTTTCTACTTCACTCGCATGAATATTAAATACATGTATATCAGTAGTATGAGGTGTTTCTTGCCTCTAAGGTTCAAGTATGACAGGTTCAGGTCTCTTAGGGTCAACTGGAAGTGTTTCAGGTACTTTAGGTTGAGGTTGAGGTTCAGGTACCCCAATTTCAAGTCTGTTAAGTTCAGGTATTATAGGTTCAGGTCTCTTAGGGTAAACTGGAAGTGTTTTAGGTTCAGCTACAGGTTCAAGTTCCCCATCCCCAGGTTCAGGTTCGGCTACCCCAATGTTAGGTCTGTTAGGATCAAGTGTATGTGTTTCATGTCCATCAGGTTTAGTGTTTTCTGGTACCCCAATTTCAGGTATGTTAGGATTCACTATTTTTATAGGTTCTAATCTTTCATAAACTGAAATATGAATCATTGGGTTATCCTTGTACTTCCTAAACATAGTATCTATATCTTCATCACTCTCTAAATGCATCCTAGTTATAAGAACACGAATAGGAAAGTCATATTTTATATCTGGAAACATCCTAAATACATCTTGTATTAGGTTTAAGTAACAGTACCAATTTAGATATACATTATCCAGAATCTTGCACTCATCCTCATACTCCACTTCAATCGAATAACATTCAGCATATAACATCTGCATAAAATCAATATATATTATTTATTTTCAATTAATTTAAATAAACAAATATTAATTTATTTATCATTAGACCTGAAAAGGGGTTATAATAATCAAATTTAAAATCTATCTCACACTTCTCAAGTAAACAAATTAATATTAAAATACATTATTTTAATGTAATAAGTACTTAAACCAGATTAATAGCTATTAAAAAAATCCCTAATCTAACAAGTACTTAAACCCAATCCCTAGATTAATCACTAATTTATTCATTGTTTTATATTCACATGTTGGAAGAAGATGAAGCAGAAGAAGAAAACAACACAACATAACAAAACACAAGCTTTCGAATTTTACCTTCTTTCTCGTGCAACAATGAAACTAATGGAGGACGAAACTAATGGAGGTCTGACTTGATATTTTTGGATTAAAGGAAAAAGATTCATGAATATGATAACGATGCCAAGAAAAAAAGAGACGAAGATTGCAAAGACGGTAATGGAGTATCAATTATAGGGATTTGCATGTTCTTTCCATTTTCTACGTTTTCAAACAACGGTAATTGATTTAGAGTTTTTTAATTTTCCCCTTTTTACGATTAATATACAAGATAGGGTAATTTAGTCATTTCATATACATTTCACGGCCACTTAACAGAAAACCAAACATAATGACTTTTTAACATAATTAGTTAAAAGTGAAGGATGAGTAAATATATTTTTTGAATGTCAAGGACTATTTAGTATAATATGGAACATCTCAGGGGGCAAATAGTAATTACCCCTATAATAAAAGATGAAATGCATTTCAAATAAATTTTATAAACTATTTATTTGAACCAAACACACTTCATTAATAAAAATTCATTTTGAAATGAATTTTATTTTGAATTCATTTGGAAATGAAATGAATTTCTTGGTAGAATTGAACAAAACACACCCTTAGTCTTCTCCTTTTTTTTCACAATTATTAAAATCTCTTGATATTTTATCTAATATATAAATACAAATATATTCTTTTATTTTTTGAAACTACAATAAAATCTTTCATAAGATTAAACTCTATTATACTAAAATATATTTTCATTAGCTTTACTGTTAGAGATCAAATTATAAATTTGTAGTAAAATAATTTTTCAAATATATGTATATATTTTCCTGCACCATCTTTTGTATGTGATTGATTTTTTTAAAACTTTTTATTATAGCACTATGCTTATTAGAATACCATTTGTATTCGCCTGAATTACTAATATTTGGAGCCCATTATTACACAAAAATTCAAATACATATTAGACTCATAAAATATTTAACAATATAATTCTAAAAAACTGTAAAGTTATAGCAAAATGATATCTTTTAAATTTTTATTTTTTGTTTAATCTCCATTTGCACAATCTTTCACCCTGCATCAGTTTTATTTTTTAATTTTTTTTCATAATAATTGAAGTACTGTTTGTAATTAAATTGACAAATAAAAAATTATTATAAAAATATTAAAATACATATTCAAACTCATAAAATATTTAACATTTTAATTACAAAATATTAAAACAAATGGATTAATAAAATAATTAATTTTACTTTTTATTAAATTTAAAGTTAAATAAAGTAAAAAGAATTGTTTACTCTATTTTTATATACACGGTTTTCTGGAACGAATAAAACCGTAATTTTTCTAATAACATAAGCATTTAATTCTGAAAATTTATTTTCTTATTGAGGATGATATTTTTAATATCAAAATATACTAAGAGTTTTGATATACTTATACACATATATATATATATATATATATAGTATGGCAGTATAGTAGTAACTTTAATCATTGTGGCTGATTTGGCAATTTGAATTGATCATAATAATGTATTTTTCATAATACAATGATACTTAGATAAACTTAACCCTGTTCTTTTTGCTAATATGGTTGTAGTTGAATGATTTTAGCATTAGTGTATAGTGAGAGATAGTGAAGATCAATAGCTTTGGCATGAGTCACTGCCACAAATATCACTTGTTGTAAAACAAAGTTACTGCATGTGTGATCTTATAAGACTTGTTTAAAAGCCTTGAGATTACAGTCAGTTGATTATATAGCATAGGAAGCTAAGGTTATTATGTTATGACTATCCTTAATTACTGGTAGTCAGACTATAACTATTCCAGAGTTTGAATCTGGTGGGTCAATAAGGGATAAATTTTTTTTGACCCATATACATAAAACTTGATCGAAAGCATAATACATCCGTGGCCCTCTGTATTTACCACAATTGGTCAATTTGACTCCTCATCTTATAATTTTGCCATTTCAATACTTAAACTCACAATTTTTTGCCTAAAATGTACTAATCTAATGACATAATACATCTGCTATCCCCCTACACTTGTCACTTTTTATTAGTTTGACACATATACTTGTAAGTTTTGGTCAGTTATATTAAGGATATATTTTATCCTTATCTAATAATGTATCACAATCTTTATGTATATCTCTACACTCTCTACATCTGCATATATATATATATATATATATATATATTGTAATCTATCATTTGATATAACAATAATAGAAATCAATTCATCCTTTCTCTGCAATACTTTAATATGGTATCAAAGCTGTAATGGTATCAAATACCAGTACTCAAATCATTATTCCCTCAACCTCATCCTCTTCTTCATCATCATCACTTCTTTATAAAATTAACATTAAAGAATTATCTTGCATGGAAAACACAACTTCTTCCTCTCATAAACTCCCAAGATCTTATGGGTTATATAGATGGATCAAAACCTGCTCCTCCTCAAACAATCATGAGCACCGAAAATCATCCCACTCCTATTCCCAATCCTGCTTTTCAAAGTTGGTTTAAGAAAGATCAAATGTTGCTCTCCTGGATTCTTTCATCTTTAACTGAAGAAATCTTCCCATATATTATTGGAATTTCATCTTCTTATCAAGCTTGGACAACACTTGCCAACACCTTTGGTGCAATCTCTCAAAATAAATAACTTCAACTAAACATCGAGCTTCAAGATCAAAGCCAAATCCTTGGCGGATGAACTTGCAGCTGCAGGAAGTCATTTGAATCTAGTAGAATTTAATGCCATTATTTTTCAAAATATTGGTCTTGAATATCATGGCGTTATAATAGCCTTTGATATAAGTTAAACCCTTAAGATGTGGCACATACTGATTTACTATTCCATGCCACATGTGATGACAATGGTTTAAAAATTATATTTTAGGCGAGTTTATGTGTTGAAATAGTAAAACTATAAGTAAAGGTGTCAAACTAACCAAAAGTGACAAGTACGGGGGGCCGTAGATATATTATGCCAAAAATATAAACTCCTCACCGCATGTGACAACCCTTTTTAATTGGCAGCTTAGCTAGCTATCAATTCTAATTTAAAGTAGATTTTTTGCTATTTAAATTCATATTTTTTCCTTACTCCTAGATTATATAACAGTCATACATTAATTGTTGGAACTCTTTATAGAAGATAATTAATGTAAGAGTCATTAATTATTGGTATCTTTCCTAAATTCTAGCAAGGTTACAAATATACAGCCCTATGTTTAAGGAGAGTTCCTACTTTATTGGTTCGTTCTATGTAACCCTATATTTAGTTGAGTGTAAGGCCAATCTAGATATTGACTTAAAATCTTCTTTAGAGTTTAGATGTTAGGCATTAATGCTAATTTTACAATGTTTTGCATAATTGTCTATAATGATAATCTTTTAACACCCCAAAGAAACAGATGCATACTATAGAATTGTCTACATGTACTTGTTATCGGCTCATGATACTCCTGACTAATAGTTTTCATTTGTGCTATCAAACTCAAAACAATAAATGAATTATTACAAGTATAAGAAAAGCAAATTAAAGAGCAAAGCCTCACAAAATTGGATGGAGATCTCTTGCAAAGACATAAGGATTTAAAACAAGAATCTTAAAGGGACACCAGAAGAGGTTAGATTTTATTAAACTTGATGGTTGAAAATGTTGTTTTATTGTGTAGGTTCACAATCTCTTTGAATTTTAAATTCAGAAGGTTGGTAATGGAAGATTATGCTCGATAGTCTTACAACATTTTTAAGAATATAATCTAAGACATCTATGTTGTTAATATGCTTGTACATTTGCATTTCCACCCTCTCTAGGCCATTGATGACACATAAAACCTTAGACTCTGAAGACTTGTTCTTGGCCGACAAATAGTAGGAGTTTGTGAACTGGAAAGGCAAGTTGGAAACTAGACTATATATCGTTCAAATTTCCACAATACCTATTATATTAGTGTAGAATTCCAACACCAATATTTTCAAATTTAGCATTGTTTGGAGGATGTTATTATAAGAGTTCAAGAACTTATATTTGATGGAAACCAAAAGGCTAAGTGAATGGAGATTTGAGAATATGGGAACTGGAAGTTTTCTCATAATTAGATATTGCATCATTAGTTTAATGAAAGTGTTAGCCTATATATTAGTTGGTTGTCAAGAGTTTTCTTTTTTAAAAATCACGAGATATTTCCACACCAAATTAGATATATGACTAATATCTGGTATATTTTGTGGTTAGAAATTTGACTTGATGAGGGAGAACCTATATGTGACGCCTAAAACCCTAACCAAACATGTGGTACACACAATCATCCACACATGGTAAAATAAAATTTCGCAAAAGTACTTGCATATATACAAGAACTCATATGTACTTCATGTACATATATTACACACATAGCATGTCTGGTATTACACACATATTACATAATACCCAAAACACTTACACAATAATGCCATTACAAAAACTCTAAATGATATGCAGAAGGAAGGTCAGGTACACCAACTCGTTCGGCCCACCTATAACTCCAATGCAAGCATTTAACCCTTTGGCTAATTAAATCCTGAAAAGTTTCAACAACAAAGGGGTGAGCTTGCAACTCAATAAGCAACTACGAATACAGTTGCACACATATACTAATAACATAAGCAAAGAATTGATAGAACATGATAACCAAATAAATAAATGCAAACTAAGGATCATAATATAGTCTTTTAAACCTCTACCAAGTCTATAATCAATCACCATAAAGTTCAATTACCATTGGCACTTCATCGAGTGCGTATGGGAGTCCAAAATGAAGAAGGAGCAAGGAAGCAATAAAATGTCAAGCTCAGTTAGAGAATCTTAATGACAGATTCATCTCAAACTCAAAACTTGAAAATTGTAGATGACTCTTTAAAGTTTTTCTAGCATCAAACCACACTCCATTTGGAGCTCTATAACTCGAGTTATAGTCAAAATACGAAGACAAAAATGTATTGAAGAAGGAGCTGACTCGTCATTACTCGGCACACTGTGCCGAGTCGGCACTAAAATCCATTGTCATGACTCAGCACCCTCGTGTCGAGTTGGCATAGGTACGAAGAGACATGACCCTTCAGACCATGTCCTACTCTTTTTGCCATAACTCCCTCTATAGAATTCGAATTTAAGTGATTCAATAGGCTATGGAAAGCTATTTTAGAGGGATACAACTTTTATGAAGACATCTGGACTTAATTTATTTGTATGAATTGGCAAAAATGCCCTTAAAATGACTAGTAATGTTAAAGCACATGACTTTTCATCAAAGCATAACAATCCTTCCCACACTTGAATATAACTTAATTCAAGCCACAACAACACATGCTAAGCATACTAAATCACACCAAATCATTCATCAATATGTAATTCTCAATCATTCATAATTACAATGCATCAATCATTCATTAATTCATAATTAAACAACCTATTCACACATTACATCTCATTCCAAAGTATGTACATTTCCATTCAATAATTTGTATCTGGCTGGACCTTTCCTCACACATACACCTTACACTTAGCCAAAACTTGGCACATTCATCACACACACACACATTCATATTTTAAAATGGCCATGAAGTGAGACTATTCGCTAGGCTCAGTCTCACTTCACACAATTCATTCATTCATGGGTAGCTATCCACCATCTCAGCTTTCCCATATTACACATCAGTGAAGACTATTTGTGGACACATGGTCTGACTCGGCCCACGAGGAAAAAGCCTAATGATGAAAGCCCAAGAAAAGTGGGTCCAATATTGTAAGGTTTGAAGTCCAGCCCATTCAAAATGATTTATCTCAATCTAATCCTAGTTTGATAAATAAAAAAAATATGTGATAAAGTTGGTGATAAAGATAATTTGAAGAGAAATTGATTTAGAATAGAACACTGACATATGAGAGGATATTTATTTATGAAAGCCAGAGAAAAAAAAGGGGGGGAGGTTGCTGGAAAAAAAATCACGTAAAAAAAAGTGCAGAGAGAAAAAAATCTCCTGGGAAAGAATCAGAAAAAAAAAAGAAAAGGGAGGAACCTGGAGAGAAAGTCACGTAAAAAGCTTATGGCAGAGGATTAAAAAAAATGAGATACGCAGAGAAAAGAAAAAATTTGATAAAAAGGTTTGGATTCAATCTTATATTATGAGACTCACCATTGCATCTACCAAAGGAGCTTCTGAGGGCAAATCTATTTTCACAGTAACTTCTAGATTTTTCTTATTTTGTGTTTTTTTAATGTTGCATTTTTATTGTCATTTTTTGTGCATTTGTTTATTTGTTTAATTCTTATTGTTTGTGTGTCTTTGAATCATTTTTTGGATAGATTTAAATTGTTTAAATTAATTACATGTTTTTTTTATTAGTTTTAATCATGAATAAAAATTTAATTTAAAAAAAATTTATTATTATTATTATTGTTGTTGTTGTTATTTTAAAAAAAGAAAGTAGAATTTTTTACATTTGACGGCAACAGTAAAGCACTGTTGCCGCCTTTGAATGTTAATTGTTTTTTTTTTTTTTAATTGATGGCTGATGGGCCATCAGCCCATCAGCCATCAAATACATATTTTCTTGTTTGCAATGCACTGTTGCATTTTTTTAATTAATTAATTAATTTTTTTG
>CATIWO010052153.1:0-13856 GCA_949673435.1 Macaranga tanarius | reverse complement strand
AAAGGTAACAATGCAAATTTTTTTAATTTTTATATATTTCTTTGTGCTATGTTATTTGTTGGTTTGCATTGCATGTCCTCTGTTTACTAATTTTTTGTTCATTTTCTGCAGATGGAGAGTACCGGTGGTAGTGACACTCCTACTGGTACTCCTGGTGAAGGCATTACAACTGAATTTAATGTGGTGGAAGCCCCTTATGCACCTGTCCAACAATCTGACCCAGAGGTTAAAAAAATAAAAAGAAAAGAAACTGCACCTAAATCTGCTGTTTGGCAGTACTTTAAGAGAATAAAGGATGATAAAGGAGTGGTAATCAAGGGTAAATGTCTGTACTGTGCTGCTATATATAACTATCATTCAAAGATGCATGACACATCTTCTCTGAAAAATCATATTATACATTGCATGAAAATCCCACAGACTACTAAGCAGTCCCTCTTAACACTGAAACCTGATTTAAATGTGGTGGAAGCACATGATGTGTCACAAGTTGGTGTAATAGGCACTTAGAAATTTGATCAGGAGTCAGTGAAACATGCACTTACACAGATGATTATTCTTGATGAATTGCCATTTAAGTTTGTAGAAGGGATTGGGTTCCAAAATTTATGAATGTTGCATGTCCTCTATTTAAGATACCTTATAGGATGACATTGAATAGAGATTGTTATAAGTTTTTTGTGTTAGAAAGGTTTAAACTTAAAGATTTTATTAGGTTACACTGCCAAAGAATCAGCATTACAATTGATTGCTGGACATCTATCCAAAGAATTAATTACATGTGTGTGACTGCTCATTTTGTTGATGATGGATGGAATTTGCAGAAAAAGATTATATCATTTGTGCTTGTTACATCTCATAAGGGTGAACAAATTATAAAAGCATTAGAGAATTGTCTGCTTGACTGGGGAATAAAAAATGTGTTTTCAGTAACTGTAGATAATGCATCCTCTAAGGATATTGCTGTTGGGTTTTTGAAAAAGAAATTAATGTATTGGGGTGCATCTTCAGTTCTACTAAAATTTTTACATATGAGATGCATTGCACATGTACTTAATTTGATTATTGATGGTTTGAAAGAGGAAAATATTAGCGTGAAAAAGGTTAGGGAGGCTGTTAGGTACATGAGGAATTCACCTGCTAGGTTAAACAAGTTTAGGGAAGTGTGTGACTTGCTTGGTATTGACAATAAGTCTTCGTTGTCACTTGATGTGCCTACTAGGTGGAATTCCACATACACAATGTTGAAAACTGCTTGTTTATATGAAAAAGCATTTGAAAAGTATGAAGAGATTGAAACTGCATTTAGATCAGACTTGGGTGATGATATTCCTGACTTCCTTGATTGGCAGTGTGTGCGTCAAATGGTTGATATGCTTCAGATCTTTTATGATATTACAATGAGAATTTCTGGTTCTCAATGTGTCACTGCTAATAATTTTTTTCTGAAATTTATGATTTGAGTTGCATGTTGAATGAGATGCAATCTTCAACTGATATATCTGTTATGAATATGGAAATGAGTATGAAGGCCAAATTTGATAAGTATTGTGGGGATCCCGAGAAAATGAACTCTTTGCTTTTTTTTGCATCTATTCTGGATCCTAAATACAAATTGGAATTTATTGAGTTTTCTATAAATCAAATGTATGGTGATTTGTTGGGAAGCAGAATGTTTATAAACCTCAAGGCTGAGCTATCAACTCTGTTTGATGAGTATTTGAGTTTGCATGGTTCTTCTTCTGCATCTGATTCTGTTGGGAGCCAATCTAGCCAACCAGTTCCTGAGGGTGAAAGGCATGTGCTTGCCACAATAATGTATTTAATTAAAGCAAGATTTAAGAAGCATAAACTAGAATCTGGAGGTATTGGGAGCAAAAAAATAGAGCTTGATATTTATTTGACTGAGAACATTGTGGAGGATGAGGGTAAATTTGATATCCTCAGATGGTAGAAGCTTAACTCTGTGAGGTTCCCAATATTATCTCACATGGCTAGAGATATCTTGGTAGTTCTAGTTTCTACTGTGGCTTCTGAGTCTGCTTTTTCAACTGGTGGCCGTGTTTTTGATGCATTCAGGAGTTCATTGACTCCTAAAATTGTTGAGGCCTTGATCTGCACTCAGGATTGGCTGAGGATTTATAAGCAGCCAGTCTCCATTAAAGAGAACATTGAAGAATTGGAAGCAACTGAGAAAGGTTATACCTGCTCTCTCCTATTTGATATATTTTTTTTCCTTTTTTTTAGAACTGAATGGTTTTCCATTCTAATTGTCACTCTCTTTTCTTCTTCCCAGATTTAGATGAGGTGGGCAGTGGCCCTTCACTTGCCCAGTAGTTGAGCTTACTGGTTTCTAATCTCTAATACTTATTTGTCCACTTATTTAAATTAATTTGGTGCCTCTGATTATTGCTTGTTACTGGTTTTATGCCTGCTTGCTTGTATTGCTGTGCTTTTGCTCTTGTGACCAACCTGATGTGCCTCTTGCTTATGTTGCAATGCTTTTGATCTGTGACCAACCTGAGGTGCTAGTGTTGTTATTGCAGGGTAAAACTATGAGGCGATGATGAAGCTTCCACCCTTACATAATAAGACTTGACAGAATGTTTGCTTAAGTTTCTATGGTGGCTTTGCTTTTTTTTTTTAGCTATCAGAAATGTGGCTGCATTCTTGATGTGATTAAAATGTTTGCTAGCTTGAGCCTCTTCTAGTACTTGTGTTAATTTTTTTATTGGCAATGATGATGCTTCCACCCTGCTTTTGCTCTGAGTTTTATGAGAATGCATTTTTAGTTTCTATGTGTGGCAATTTACAGCATAACTAGTTGTTGCTTGCTGCTAGAAATTATGTTGTGTATTCTTAACTTGATATGAAACTTTAGCATCCTGAGCCTCTGTTTTTTAATTTCAGTTTCAGTACTTTATTTTGTTCTGTTTATCATTTGACAACTTGACATTTTCTTTTATGCCATATTTGATTGTGCAGGTTAATGCTTGCTGAGTTACTGGCATCCTGGCCTTGGGCTTTTTTGCGTCCAGACCAGACTTTGATTATTTTTGTGCTTAGTATAATTTATTGATCTGGCTCATTTTTTGTATAGGCCGGTCCACTTACTATATTTTGTAATATTTAGGCCGGTCCACTTACCTTTTTTTGTATAGGCCAGTCCACTATTGGCCCATTTTTTGTATAGGCCTTTAATTATATTATTTTTGGACTTAACAACTTAATCTTATATTGTAAATTTTGTAATCATGGGTAAAGCCCATATATATTAATGAAAAATTATACAGTTTTCGTCTCTTGGCCCAAAATTCTGTGGCCCATCTCAAACTAAGCCCAAACTAAATTTCTGAACCGATCTTTTCTGATTTTTTTTCCTCTTCGGATTTCGGTTTCATAGCATTTTTGGTTCGGTTCGGCTTCATCTTGCATATATATTCAAACCAATCGGTTTGATATATTTCCCAACTGACCCGACTGACCCGAACTGATGAACACCCCTATTGATTTGGACCCATTAAGACAATCAACTTCTCGCCCACTTTAAGATGAGGTAATAACATGTGAATATTTTTTTAATTTTTTTTGATGGGGAAAGGGAAGGGGCCGGAATTCGAACTTGAGACCCTCCACAGTACCAATAAAAGCCTTTGCCACTAAGCAAAGGGTGCGCTGGTACTTTTTTTTTTTTAATTTTTAGTAAAAGATTTAGGTGTGTGTTTTTTTTAAACCAACTCTTGTCAAAACCATACATACATGTTTAGGACACAAATTAATTATTAGTCTCTAAAATATAATTAAAAAAGAAAAGAACCCATTAAGATAACAATATAGAAAAAGATCGTGTACCCACCAAGATAACAATATGATTCCATTATTTCAACATTTAAAGGTGCACTTAGCTATCAATTTTTTAACAATTATCTAGTGAAAAAAAGAATAGGATAGAATTAATCCAAGAAAATTCAAAAATTTTCAGCCCATAAGGTTCATTTGGAGAACCTCAAAGTGATGTATCCTGTATATGTAGTAGTAGTATTGAGTTCAAATTATAATTTGTTCTTTGGGCTGTGGATTTCTATGGTGGGAAACACAAGGCTAATATGGAAAGCAAACAAAAAATCCCTTCTCTCTCTCATTACTTTCCACATGTGTCTTTATTTTTGCGTTTATCATCTTCCTCCTCCTCCTTCTACTCTCTATTTTTTCCTTGGCTTCATTCCCATGACAATTCTACCTTGTTAGATATAAAAGCAAAAGATCATTCCACCTTTATTTTTTAAAAGTTTAATTATCTGCATTTTTTTCTCTTTTTATATCTTCACTCTAGCAGACCTTAAAGGAACCTTAGCTCTACTTTGATTTTCTCTAATTTCTATTTTGATATATCAGTTCAATTTCAAAAAAAAAAGAGGAGAGGTGATAATAGTATTTTTTACCATGGGAGTAAAATGCTTTGGATTATGTGTTTCTTAAGCTTCTTTTTCATTGCTATGTTTTCAATATGATGTGTAGGGAAAAACAGAAAATAACAGCACTTGCACTTTGAATATTTTTCTGGCGTTTTTGTGCGTTTACGAAGATGGGGGCATGGGGGTAATTATTTTGGATGGTGTGGGGCGCGCAAATAATTTTGAAAAAGTTGAGATTTTAAGTAATAAAAGTATAAAAATAAAGGATGTGTGTAAAGATCCCAATTTCTAATAGGAAAATTACCAAAAATGCCCCCATTTTTAATTTTATTTACTTAAAAACTTCATCTTTTTATTTATTACTTCCATGCCCTATTTTATTTTCATATATGCTCCCATGCCCTATTTTATTTTCTTATATGCCATATTCTTTATTTTGACTTTATTTTATTATTTATTTATTCCTTATTTTTTTATGGGATCTTTACCTGCATACCCCAAAAGTACAACTTAATAACAAAAATAACTCAACTTTTTGAATATTACGCGCGTGCCTCTAGCCACATAAATAATTACGCTCGTACCTCAGCCTTGAAACACGCGATATTCTTCCCTCAGCTGCGCCTACCGTTACAAACCTTCTCCAATGCAGCTTCCATCTTCTCCCTTAGTCGCAAAAAATGGTATTAACAACCCTCCAAATAACAAAAATTCCTCTTACAAATGCAACAATCTTCAATCAAAATACAAAAAAAAATACTCCATTCAATCAATAAGTAAAAAGTAACCGAAAAGAAAAGCAAGCAAAAGTGAATCACAAAGGAAAAAACTAGAATTGCATGTCACAGATACATTACTCTTTTTTTTAAAATAATTTTGATTTCTTTCAAATTAATTACATTCCTCAAATCAAAATTATAATCATTAAATTCAAACAAATCAAGTTATAAAAAAATTTTAGTTTTCAAATAATTCATATAAAACACTTTCTCTCACAAAAAAATAGTATACATTACTTTTCTTATTCAAAAACTATCATATAATGGTCGAAAATCTATACTTTTTATTGAATATAGAATCTTTTTGGTTTATTTCACGTTTCTGATATGCCTTATATTTACACAAATTTTTTATATTTTTTTCGAATTTAGAATACTTTTGGTTTTATTTACATTTCTGATACGTCTTTTACTTACAAAAATTCTGTATATATATATTTTTTTGAATTTATAATACTTTTGGTTTACTTCACGTTTCTGATACTTATAGGAATGGAGTAATTACTTGTATTTATTCATTATAATGGACAATGAAATGATTCTTTCACTTACGAAAACTTTCAAGTCACTGGAATACAAATTCCAAACAGCTGCACCTACCAAAACCTCATCAAACTAGTATCCATCCATCTGAAAATAGAAAATAAAGAAAAACTGCTACAAATTAACTACCAAGTCAAAGAATAGTACCCGTCATTATAAATAGAGGATGATTCAATGCTGCAATTCTATATCCAACTGAGGAGCAAAGAAACTGACATCATAAAGTATCCATTGTGCATCACTTTTCAAGAAAAATAAAAGGAAAACAGATTCTTTGACTCTCCAACTATAACAAGAGCACAATCAGAGAATTAGAGCAGAAATATGCAGGGAACAAATATAACTTTAGATCTCATTGAATATGCAAAAAATATTGGAAAAAAATGAAGAACAAGAAGTCCAAAGCACTGTATATCAGTAATTGAACATATATGACAGGAATTACAATGAAATAAAGCCTCAGCAACTCTACAAAGATAAGAAGACGCTCAAATCAGTGGTCACTTTATATGCAATATCCAAAAACTTCCAATTCAGAGTCCTAAAATCTTGCAACCAGAAGTACTATCTCAACTGCTTCGACGATAATTGGGGCTAGAAATTAAGAGCGACAAGATACAAAAACACAACACTCTTCAACGTTCGTTAATACAACAATGAGCACAGCTGCACCTTAGAATGCAGGTTGGGAAGTCACCGTTGAGCATCCAAATTTGTTATAGAAGAGCATATCAAATCTAAATACATGAGCATAAAAACAGTCTATACACCTTCTGACATCATAAGTGATATGAAGAAGAAATATGGCTTATCTATAAATTACATGCAAGCTTACAGGTCAAAGGAAAAAGTACTGGAATATATTAGAGGAAAATCGGAAGAATCATATCAGTTGCCGCCCAGTTTCTTATACATGATCTAAAAAATAAACCTGGGATCAATTTTGGAGCTCAAAATAAATTAAGACAACACATTTCTTTATGCATTCATGGCACTGTATGTAAGCATAGACGGATGGCAGCATTGCATACCAGTCATTATTGTAGATGGTACTTTCCTGAAATTAAAATTTGGAGGCACACTTCTAACAGCTGCAACTCAAGATGCATCAGGTAAAATTTTCCCTCTAGCTTTTACTGTGACTGATTCTGAAAATGATGACTTATGGAAATAGTTTTTCGAACAACTGAGAAAAGCATTTTGAATAAGGGAAAAGTTATGCTTTGTATCTGATAGACATGAAAGCATCATATCAGCCATAAGAAATGTGTACCATGAAGCTCCACATGTCTATTGCATCTTTCACATCATCAATAATATCAAGACAAATTTCAAAAAAAATACAGCACATATCAAAGAACTCTTCCTGACTGCTGTAAACTGTAACAAAATAGAAGAATTTCAGAACTACATGTCTAAAATTAACAAATTTGATCTAAGAGTCTTAGGGTATCTACAAGCAATTGGATACGAAAAATGGTCAAAGCTACATTTAATTAACGACAGGTATTCAATAATGACTTCAAACATTGTTG
Organism: Macaranga tanarius; assembly: GCA_949673435.1. Taxonomy (NCBI): domain Eukaryota; kingdom Viridiplantae; phylum Streptophyta; class Magnoliopsida; order Malpighiales; family Euphorbiaceae; genus Macaranga; species Macaranga tanarius. Next base: position 6,584 of record CATIWO010052153.1, on the reverse strand, counting down.
AATCAATCAATGCAACAATCAGACATGCACGAGAACTGCTGATAATAATTTTACTTGAATATCTACGTGGATTGATGCAAGACTGGACTTTCATAAACAGAAGCATCGCAAGAGCTACTTTTACAAAAATTACAAAGAAATATGAAGAAATGATAAAAAATAACTATATAAAATCTCTCAATCTCAAGGTCAGTATTGAATACTTTTAGTTTACAGTTAGTTTCTGATACAATTAATCAACATAATCTCTTAATCTCACATGATGAAATTATAAAAATCACTTTCCATTTTTTGAAATTATTTGCAGGTTAAAAGATCCAATGATGAACTGTTTAATGTATTTCAAGAGAAAAAATAAGAAATAGTAGACCTGACACAAAGAACGTGCACATGTAACAAATTTCAGTTTGATCACCTACCGTGCGAACATGCGATGGCAGTTTTAAGGGAGCTTAATCAAGAACCTTACAGTTATGCATCATATTACTACATAAAAGAATCAATGCTTCAAACATATGAAGCAACAGTTTATCCACATCCAATGAAAGCGACATAGAATATATCGAGTGACATCAGTAATATAGTTGTGCTCCCTCCACAAGGCAGAATCAGAGCTGGAAGACCAAAAAAATGAAGGTGCAAAGCTCCATAGGAAGTTAAAGCTCAAAACAAATATGTCAGATGTGGAATTTATAGACATAACAGAAAGACATGCAGAAATCCACCAAAAACACAATGAAAAAGCAAATTTTTTATAGTTTATTTCGCATATATAAGACAGTTATATCTTGAATACTTTTAGTTTCCTATTAGTTTCTTTTTAGTATATGATACAATTAGCCGCAATTGTACCAGTATTAACTAATGAAAGTTCAAATATTTTTTATTTACCTTTAGTTTATTATCAAAAGACATGCAGAAATCCATAAAAAAATACAATGAAAAAGCAAATTCTTTTTAGTTTATTCTTAGTTTATTTTCAATATATGAGATAGTTATATCTTGAATACTTTTGGTTTCCTATTAGTTTCTTTTTGGTATATGATATGCTCAGCTGCAATTATACAAGTATTAACCAATGAAATTTTGAATACTTTTTTGTTTACCTTTGGTTTATTATCAAAATATAAAAAAGTATGATACAATTGTAAATAAAATAATAAATAATACAGATCAATAAAATCTGGAATACTTTTACTTTCCTTTTGGTTTATTATATGTATATAAGACAATTTACTTTTAGTTTATTTTTAGTATATGAAATATTCTGACACATTTCTATAGATGTTAACTAATGCAATATTGAATACTTTTCGTTTCTTTTAGGTTTCTTTTCTGTATAAAAAAACTCTTTATATTTACATTCACATTAAAAAATAATATTAATCAACTAATTTACCTTTTATCTTTTCAAAATTTTAGCAATCCAATTACAAATTTTTATTGAAAAATTAATACATCAATAATAATATATTAAATATAAGAACTAAAATCCAAAAATATGTAAAACAACTGAACCAAATACTAAAATTTTAACTTAAAAAATTATTAAATTTACATAAATTCATCTAAAAATATCTAAACTAACAATATTCTTCAGATTTATACCATACACAACTAAACATCAAATCTATCTGTCATCAAAATCAAACAACTTTAAATTTTCCTTTGTCCTTTGGCTTCAATCTTTCACGACATTCAAAATCACTAACACACGAATTAGATTGCTTCCACTTCGCATAAGAATACAGACTAATTGCATATCGATTTCTCATCTCTTCAATATTCATCTCTTTTGGAATCTCCAAATTATGCAACAAGAACTCAGCAAAGGAAGCAATTAAAACACCACAATCACTACAAAAAAAAAATACATTAACAACATACAAAATAAATGAAAATAATAAAATATAAAAAACTTACTTCTTCTCTTGAAGTGGAAGATCAGCAACAAGAATAACATCAAACGGATCAGTCGACTTCTTTGAAGAAAAAATTCCAGCATTAAAATCAATATCTTGACGAGAAGACCAAAAATCAAGAAGTTCAAGAAAAATTGGAAGCAAAATACTATAAGCTTCCAAATTCTCAAAACTATCTTATCATGCTTCAAACTCCGTATAGAATCATAGACAAATAAGCACATTTCCTTAAAAGTCAACTTCGCCAATATCTAATATTTCTCTTTCACAACAAAAATTGGAAAGAGAATATGATCAACGTAAAGCCATGTAGTATTACAAGCCATAAAATACCCAAAAATATATTCAGCAGCATAATGATTCACACCAACAACTGAAACATCTTTACCACTGCTCAAATATCTTTCATATAAACCTTGAAGCCGTTGATCAAAAAGATTATCGGTAGTTGTAAATTTTAAATACTTTTTAGAAAAAACTCTACCCTTCCTTCTCAAATAGTAAAACAGAACATCTATATACTGTAAACCAGAAAAAAATATAATCAGTATATTTTTAATATATAAAAAGTGAACAATAGAAATCTGAAATAATTATGAAAAATATAAAGGATAAAAACTTACAGAAGAAGACAGACAATAACCACAGTAATTTAGAGTATGAAACCAGATCTTTTTGTAATCATATCTCCTCCAAATTTAAAACCAAGAGAAATCAAGTCGTCTTCATCAGAATAGAGCTTCCTACAAGTAAAATAAAGTAAAAATTAAAATACAAAAAAAAAAACTAAATAAACAAACTAAACATCCACAATCACATACTTATTTTTTTTCTTCAAGTCAACTTCGATCCAAAGATCAAATTCAGTCTGCCTGTCAAATCTTAAAGGTTCTTCAATCTTCAAACTAAAAGGAATCAAATATTTTGAGATAAAAAGTACTTTTTTCTTATTTGAAACTTCAATGGAAGAGCCAAACTCAGTAATGAAAGGAGACTTTATTACATCAGTTAGTTTCACATCCATTTTCTTAGCAACAGACATAACAAAAGTACCCTTATCATCAAACACATCAGTATCATCCTAAAAAAAAGTCATACAAAACCATATCAGAAACTAAAAAGCAACTAAAAAGAAACCAAAATGAAACTAAAAAGCTAAACTAATACTAATAAAAAATAAAATTAATCATACAAAACCATATAAAAAACCAAAAACTAACTAAAAAGTAACTAAATGAAAGCTAAAAAACTAAACTAATATAAAATAAAAAACAATCATACAAAAAAGCATATCAGAAACCAATAATAAACAAAAAGATCTGATACAAGTCATAAAAAAATAATCAAATAAAAACATATCAAAAACCAAAAAGCAACAGCAAAGAAACTAATAAACTAAACTAATAAAAATCATAAACAAAAAAAATAAAAAGAACAAAGAAAAAACATACAAGTTCACCAGTCATTGCTCCAACAGCTCTAACAACATTGCTAATATCATTAGCAACAACAACTGAAGCGCCTTCCATATTCTCATCCTAACATAAAAATAATAAATTACAAATAAAATCGGAAACAAAAAATAAACCACAAAGTAACCAAAAAATAAATCAATAGTATATTTAACATATATTAAACAAGTATCACTACCTGTCTCAGTTACAATGCCAACAGACTTAGCAGCCTCAGCACACTGATCAATCACATCATCAGCTGCCTTCTCCTCCTAACATAAAATGATAGAAAAATTCAATAAAAATAGTACAAAAAATAAGATAAGAAACCAAAAGTAAACTAAAAATTAACAAAAATAAAAATTATAAAAAAAATACTGCTTTAAGCACATCTGTAACATCATCAGCTTTGACAGAAGGGTCAATAGGAGCAGAAGGATCAAAATTCTTTCCAACAATATCAGTAACATCTTTTCCACTGTTATCATCATTTTTTGCATCTTTATCTTCTATGTTAGAAGCAGAGCCACCATTAGCACCTCCTTCATCATCATCATTTTTCTTAAAAATAAAAATAATATCTTTATCATCCTCAATTTCTTTACTACCATCTTTTTCTTTATTACCTTCCTCTTCTTCATCAACTTTTTTAACTTCTTTTTTTTCATCCCCACCTGCATCAGCACATACATCTTCATCCTTAATAAAATAAATTTAATTAAAATGTCTTCCATATTCTTTTCATTCTAATATAAAAATAATAAATGACAAACAAAATCAGAAACCAAAAAGCAACCAAGCTGAAACTAAAAAATTAAACTGGTACAAATTAAAAAATAATCATACAAAAACATATCAGAAACCATAAATCAACAAAAAAAAGAAACTAAATGAAAATTAAACTAATACAAATAAAAAAATCATACAAAAAGCATATCAGAAACCAAAAAGTAACCAAAAGAAAACCAACAAACTAAACTAATACAAATAAAAAATAGAAACAATCATACAGAGCATATCAGAAACCAAAAATCCACCAAAAAGGAACTAATAAACTAAACTAACACAAATCAATATAAATAAATAATACTCAAAATAATATACCATACCTCATCATCATCATCATCAGTGGCATGAATTCCAAATTTGTCAATTATCATCCTTAAACAGGCAAATACGGTATTAAATTTTTCGTCAACACTAGCTTTAAAAGTATTCAATTCCTGCGTCAACAAATTCTGTTTTTGAGAAATCTTTTTCAACTCATCAAAAACTGCACTAAAATACTTCGAAGAACCTTGACTAGTCTTCGAAATTGATGTAGAACTAATAACTTCATCATTTGAATTCCTATCACCCTTTCCCTCACTTTTATTAAAAAGTTCAACTAAACGCAACTTTTTCTTCTCTTCATCAGTAGGGAAAAGATTTTTCAACATCAACTAAAAAAAATTATTAAAAATAAAAAACAAAAAAACAGAAAAATACAAACAAATAAATTAAAATTGAAATATTACCTTCTTTGAAGACTTAGTAAAAATAACCCTCACAAGCATCTTAAAATCAGGATTAATATTGGAACTCCAATTAAGCAAACGAGAAATTTTTCCACTACTGAATTCACAAATTTTATCGACAACATAAGGACAGTATTCATAAAACCATACTTGAAAAGTGTATGGAAAATCATTCAACTTATAAAAATAGCTATCTTACTTCTTCTCCTTCCTATTTAATTTTCCCTTCAAAGACTCCAATGTAAAATCAAAAACATCCCTACCCCAATGATAATGATTATAAAAACTACAGTCAATAATATTAAAAGTTCATCGACTAACCAATCTATCTAAAGGAGAAGAAAATAAAAACAACTCAATGAAATATATCAAAGCAATCTTCAAACAATCGGCATCACAATCCCAACGTTTAGAAATAAAATATTCCTACACTGATTGCTTGTTGATTTTTTTAATTCCACCAAAATACTTATCAATCAAACTGTTTTCTGTAGAAAAAATGCTCTTATATTCTCCTGTATAATTAAGACCAGACACAAGAGCAAACTCAGCAAAACCAAACTTTAATCTCCTATCGCACATATCAAACTAACATGAAAACATATCAGGCTGTTTCAACAATCTCAACAAAATGTAATGTATTAATTGACATTACACTTCAAATTTTGATAAGTCAAGAAAATACCCAAAACATGTACCTCAAAATAAATCCAATTGCTTATCATTCAACACAGCCTTAATTTGAGCAATAACATCCAAAGACAAGCAACATACAATTTTGGCTGAAAAATAATCATGAACAACCAACAAAGGCTCCAAATTCTACAAAATAATCAAAAGCAATAACAATTCAGAAATGAAAAATAAACCAAACAGAAACCCTGAAAAAATAGCCAAAAAAAATCAAAATTACCTTGGAAGCTCATTCGTCCACTTTAACTTTCAATCTCTTTTTTGATTTCTCCTCACCTAAATCATGTACTCTTACTAGAATCACCACTATCCTTCAACCTTACAATATCAGAACCACCATCCTTCTTATCAACTTTTTGTACTTTTTTAGCAATTGACTTCTTCGTCATTTTATCAAAACTAACTTTTTCCCCTTCAATGGACGTTTGTTAGGGTTTTTAACTTTTTCAGTTAAAGAAGGAGAAGATTTAGAACGAGTCTCTACCATTTCAATTCAAAAACAAAATGAAAATATGAAAGCAAAAAGAAAAATGAAGAGATGAAGAAGATAAGAACGTGAATGATAAATGATTACCACCAACATACAAAAATAAACCGCTGATAAAAAGAACGTGAAAGAAACTACTGCTAACTAACAGAAGAGAAGAAGGAAGAAATGAAGCAGGACAAGGAAAATATTTTTTAAAAAAAGGCATGCGGGTAATGAAAATAGGACACGGAGGTAATTTCTAAAAAGTTGGGGTATTTAAGTTATAAAAGTTAAAAAAGAGGGTATTTGTGTATATTTCCCTTTTTTATTGTTTCTTTTTTGTTTTCCTTTTTTATTTTTATTTTCTCTTATTTTTTCATATGCTTATTTTTTCTTTTCCTGTTTTTTTATTTTTATTTTCTCCTTATTTTTTCCATCTCTGTTTTTTCTTTCTTTTCCTCTTTTTTATTCTCTCTTTATTTTTTTCTATCCTCTCATTCTTTTTTATTTCCTTATTTTTATTTTTTAT